>OZ020192.1:44855083-44941940 GCA_963971165.1 Philopedon plagiatum | reverse complement strand
GCTATTTTTATAATACATTTAAATAAATTGTAGGTATTATGTGCATTCTTGGAGAAGGCAATTCCAGTGGATTCCTCTATGGGATAAAGGGGAAAAAACAATAAAAGTACCTGTTCATGTGAGTGATGTGGCTGCTGGAATAGTAGCTGCCATTAAAGATGAAGATACTGCTGGAAAGATATACCAAGCTGTTGGGTAAGAGCAGTAAAAATTATTCTAGTTTTTTTAAAGCCACGATATTATACTTCAAATTAGCCCCAATACTACTTAATTTAATTTATCCTCCTCCGTTAAACTACAGAAACTTTACATTCTAAATGGTCAGACTTAAGGCTAAAAATAATTACGAGTATTAACAGAAGCATGGTAAAACACGAGATACAATGAATACGCTGATAACTAACCAAGCTACAATCGTTTAATGGAATTTATACCTCACCTAAAAATATTACACTCTGAAAAATGACTATTATAATTTCTGTGCAATCTCGAAGTAAAGGCATTTTGACCATAGTTGGTACGGTGCGTTCTTAGGAAGAACCGTTGTTATTGCCTTGTTTACCTCGTAGGGACCAAAAATAGGACTTCTTCAAGCAGGATTTTGCAGCAAATCGTACCCCTTATTAATCTGTATAGAACGATTAACAACGATTTTCTGCGACGGTGTTATAGGCTTTGCATACCACAAAGGAGTAGCCTGGTTTCATGTGAGACATTCTGGCAGGGGAATCTAAGTTTGAAGAGAAAATATTTGACAAATTTGTCTTGGACCCTCTCGATTCTGCTAATGTTGCATTGATAATTAGTATTCCATATGACGGAGCAGTATTCTAGTAATGATGGAACTAGGCAGTTGTACAGAGCCATAAGAGCCTTCATGTCCTGAATGTGCCTGATGTTTCGCATTACAAACCCTAGCAGTCTGAAACTCTTCAAAATGATGCTGTCAATGTGTAGGTTAAATGTGAGATCTTTGTCGAAGATAACCCCTAGGTCATTAAAGTGTGACACTACTTCGAGATATTTGTCTTCAATTTCATAGGTATGAATTACGGAGGAGTTGCATTTGTAGAAGTGAAGTACCAACGCTAAGTTGTAAAAGATTGACTCCACACCAAACAACCAACCTGTCCAGATCTGACTAAGTAGTTTACACCAAGAGAAACCGTGATATGAAATTTCAAGTCATCGGCGTACAATAGGCAGCTGGATACCTTAAAACGCGACAGAGCATCATTTATTAATAGTAAGAACAAAATTGGGCAATATGAGAGCCCTGAGGAACACCGGAAGCCACCAGAACCTAGCTGGAAACGGATCCACACACGGTGACACATTGGCGGCGATGGAGTAAATATGAGCTGATCCATTCGATGTACCTTCCGCAAATTCCGATCTCCGACAGGTTCTTAAGCAGCAGTGTATGACAGACACTGTCGAACGCCTTAGGCAGGTCAGTGTATATGACGTCAACCTGGTGACCGGAGCCAACTGAGGAGATCAAGTAGTCCTGATAAACTGCCAGGTTAGTCGCGTAGAGCGACCTCTGAAGAAGCCATGCTGCTGGAGCAGGATGTAATTCCTGTAGGTTAAAAAAATCCCGTCTGTAACAATAGATTCAAAGAGCTTTGGGATGGCGAAGAGTAGAGAGATTCCACGATAATTCCCAATGTCGCCCTTAAAGATGGGTATAAGGTTTGAGAACCAAAAGTGGTGAAGCGCAGTTCTTCAAAAAGATTGGTGGTATGCCGTCAGGGCCGGATTTCTTGGAGATGTCTAGATTTCCAATTTTTTCACCGATCTCATCAGTAGTAAAACGATGGGAAGCTAATGTGGTTACGTATTTAACTGGGTATTGAGCAAATTTACGTTATCGTGGTCAGAGTAACATGACTGAAAATGGCGAGAAAACACATCCGCGATATCATCCGGGTCCGTATATTCGAGATCGTCAAGTCCCCTTAGATTAAGTAGTCCGGACTCCCGCTTTAAGTTGTTATCGAATGTCCAGAAATGTTTAAATTCTCAGGGATTAGGTGTACAGTTTGAGTGACGTACATGAGGTAGCACAAGTCGGTACGAAGTTTGGCTTCACGGCGAACGTTATTTATCACTTTTGTTCACCTTTTTTGGAACGTACAGATCAATACCGTCGAATAGAGTCTTGTAAAAGAGTTGGACAGATCGATCTATGTCCAATTCGGTTGAAAGGAAAGACCAGTCGGCCAGATTATAATACTGGTTTAGTGTCTGAAAATCAGCCTTGAAGAGCTGATAAACACTTATTTCATTTTTGAACTTTAATAGGGGGGGTGTATGATTATCGGAAAAGCGCAGTTCAACTGGTGGATGGAATGCATCGGGCGATAATTGGGTTGTTACTAGGTAACACAGGCATATTGGCAAGCTCATCCGCAAACACGAGGTCAGGTGTTCTTCCCATTCTGTTTCGTATAGAGTTTAGTTGTTGAAGTTCCAAAAAGAACATCGAGTCAATCAAAATCTCGAAGCACGGTGATGTAAGAACTCCAGGAATCATACCATCATCGTACATCCATTCTACGGAGGGTAGATTAAAATCCCCGAATATTATGAATTAATCCTCAAAAGTGTTTCTGAGGAACTCACATGTGTTGCAGAAAGATTGCTAACAATCGGTTTTAGAATTAGGAGGCAAGTAAACACATCCCACAACAATTGACCATGAGATTCTACTTCAAAAGTTGTATAGGTATGGCGTAGGGAGCGTGTGCTCTATGCTGATCGCTTCGTACCTGGAAAACAAAAGTCAGGCAGTGTGTATTGTACATCATGGGCAAACACTTTTCTCTGGACTTGAACCAATTTAAAGAGAAGTTCCATAGGGCTCTATCTTGGGACCTTTGCTGTTTCTTCTGTATGTGAACGATCTGCCTGCCTGGCTTAGTGGGGGGCTTGTCTGCGATTACGCTGATGCTACGTCGGTCGTGTTGTCTGCCTGTGGCCTTCCTAGACTGTCGGTTTGAGGCTCAGGTGCTGTAAGTGAAATGGCGACCTGGTGTGAGAATATCTCTCTTGGCCTCAACCGTGATAAAACAGTTCTAATACTGTAATAAATAAAAGAACAAATATTGAACCTTTATGTGTTAACTTCAATCACAAATCGATTCAGAATATAAATTCCATAAAATTCCTGGTGGTATACATTGATTCCAATTTAAACTGGGATTTTCACATGTCAGGTCTACAGTCCAAACTAAATAGTGCTTGCGCTCTGATCCGCAGACTGCGATACAGTATGTCACCACACAATATCCAGTTATTTTACTTTGCATATGTTCAGTCGTTGCTGAATTATGGAGTTGCTTTTTGGGGTTCCTCCCAATTCCATATGGAAATATTTAAGAACCAAAAGTGACTATTGAGATACAGTTGCTTTTCCTGTATCTCCGAACATCTTGCAAATCATTTTTTAAAAAAATAGATATATTAAAAGCATCCTCACTTTATTCTGTAGCACTTGTTATATTTTTTAAAAAGAATAACTCGAATTTCTCAACAAATACCTATGCATATAATGCATATAATATAATCAGAATATATTCATGACAACAAGAGTGAAGAATGACCTTCATATCCTTTCACATCAATCAACCTTTTTCGAAAGAGGGCCCTACTACCGGGGTGTTAAGGCTTTCCAACTTTTGCCACCCGAGAGAAGGAATATTGATGGAGGAAAGAAATTAGAAAAAGCAGCCTGCACATTCGCTAGAAATAAATGTTTTTACTCATAATTATTAACTTTTAAATTGTTATCACGTGACTATAATTATTGTTTGATTCCTATTTTATTGCCGATATTGGGCATTTTTAGTGTGTAGATACCATTATTTTAATGTATTATTTTTTTAATGCCTGTGTTGCATATTGTATGTACATTTATGGCTTTTTTGTGTGACGTTGCTTTTTCACATTTGTGATCTTGTTGGCAAATAGGAATAAATAAATAAATAAACAATTGACAGGATCGTTTCGAACACAGCCACCGATATCGACATTTCTTCTTACTAATCTTACTTTTACCAAGATTATGAGTTTTCAGTATATGGAAAAAATTTCGTACCCCTTTGATATAATAAAATTTCACCGCATTACCTAATGCAGATTGTACAATTATTGTGTAGCATATCATGTATTTGTTCATGAAGTTGAGGATTGCTTAGGTAAATCCCTGAATTTGAAACACAACTTAGCTAGCTTTAAGGTCTTATAATAGACTAATAACTACACAGCTTAGGAAATAAAATAGGATCTCAAACATTGCTATATTATTCCTGTAAGGGCTTTTGAATAACTAAGAACGGTCGCACTGGTCATTTAGGCGAGGTTTCGCAATTAATTGGTTATATAAATGCTATTTTGCTGTCTTATACTTCAAATAGTAATTTTTCCAATGGTACCTCTATTAGGCTGGACCGGTCTAATTTGAAAATAAAAGTTTTAAACTGACAGGTGTAAAAATAAGACTTGTACTATGAATTTATTTCTGAGCCTTTCCGCAAATCTATAAAGAAAAGGTCACTTTAAGTACATATTTTCAACAATAATATGACTAAATTCATAGCAACACGTGCAAAGGTGAAACTCATTTGGAGACCAAGGAAATCGCTGAAATATTATAATTTCTCGTAAGCAATGAGGGAAAATTTGGATGCCATAACAAGGTCGGACTTGTGGTGGAACTTATGCAACTTGAAATTTTCTTTTAACTTACACAAAATAATTTAATGAATTTTACAATAATTATTTGCTTTCATACCTACACAAAATTGTAAGTTACATTCAGTAGCGGTTTTTGTGTAGGATCAATTGTGCAGTGAACACTCTAAAAATCTACGCAAAACGATGGTTTTTATACCTTATAACTATACTATTATACATCAACAATAATTTGTTTTAATTTTTTTATTATAATTTTAAATTTTACATTTACTTTTACATATTTTATAGATTTTTGTATTTTTATAACAGTCAAGCTATTTTCTTTCACCGTATAACATTAACATTAATACGAGCTCTATGTTGGGTGTAATTTTGTAATATGCTACTTCTGTATAAAAGGTTACTAGTAAATGTATTGTTGTAGTAGGTAGATTAGAAATAAAAATGAGTGACTGGTTGAATGTCATAAAAAAATGTCAATGTTGTTTCACTAAAAATCTTCTTTAAAATTAATAAAACTAACAGGTTACGGGCCCAGATGCTCCATTAAGTATCTAGGGAAGTAAAAATAAATCAGTAAAAAGTAAAATCAGTTATATAGAAAAGTAAAAGTAAAGCCTATGAAAATGTCTGCCCTGGATGAATTAGCAGTGATAGAAAAATTAAAATATAATGAAAGTTTTCAAGTATGGAAATTTCAAGTAAGGGTTCTGTTTAAAGCAAGTGATAGTTGGGAGATTGTTAGTGGTAGTAAACCTTTTGAAATGTTAACTAAGCCAGAAGAGAAGATCGAATGGACTAAAAAAGATGCTAAAGCCCAAAAAATCATCATAACAAGTATTGATAAGAAGCTTATGGCTCATATTTTAAATTGTGAAACTTCCAAGGAAATGTTTGATAAATTATGTGGTATATTTCAGCAAGGGACAGAAGACCAAAAGTGTAATTTATTACAAGAGTTCTTTAACTGTACCTATCAGAAAGGAAGTGATATGTCATTACATATTAGTAAGTTGGAAAATATAGCATATCGGTTGAATTCCTTAAACCATCAAATTGATGATGCTATGATGATATCAAAAATTTTAACTACACTTCCAGAAAATTATAAACATTTTTGTACGTCATGGGAATCAACGTCAGTTAACGAAAGAACATTAACAAATCTTACTGCAAGATTACTGGTGGAGGAAACAAGGAATAAAACAACTTATGAGAGAGAAGTTTCAGTTGCTTTTGAAACAGAAAAACAAAATTATTTTAAAAGAAGTAGCCATGGAAGTAACAATAAAATATGTTGTTTTAAATGTAACAAAATTGGGCATATGGCGAGACAATGCAAGAATTTGACAAATTTCAACAAGAATTACAGGAAGCCTTGTTCAATATGCAAGAAAACTAATCATGCAGATGAAGATTGTTTCTTTAGGAAGAATAAGCTGAATTCGGATGTAAATAGAAATAAAATAGCATTTTTCACAGACGTTATAGATGATACAGAAGATTTTATGGATTTTGTCATTGATTCTGGCGCTACTTCGCATATGGTGAACAGAAAAGAAGTTTTAGACGGTATAAAAATACATAAAAGTAATATTGGAATTGCAAACAAAAACTATAAAATGGAAACTGAAGCAGTGGGAACAATTAATGGAGATTCTTGTATTTTAAATGATGTACTATATGTACCGGATTTAAGTAAAAATTTATTGTCAGTGCATGCAATAACTGAAAAAGATGGGGAAGTACTTTTTAAGAAAAATGAAGTAATAGTATCAAAAGATGGACAAGAAGTACTAATAGGACAAAAGCAAGATAATGGACTTTATACTTTAAAATTAAATGCTGAAGAAATAAGAAATAATAGAAGATTGGCATAAGAAGTTGGGACACATGAGTAAGAAATATATGAAAAAGTTAATAAATTTATCTACAGGGATGAACATAACTGAAAAAGACTGTGATTATCAAGAAAACGTATGTGAAATTTGTGTGAAAGCTAAACAAACCAGATTGCCGTTCGATAATTTACGACAGAAAGCAACGAGGCCACTGGAAATTATACATACAGATGTGTGTGGTCCTATCGAACCTTCTACATGGGATGGTAACAAATACATGGTAACATTTTTGGATGATTTTACGCATTATGCTAGAATATACCTTATAAGTTACAAGCATGAAGTAGCTGAATGTGTAAAAAACTATATTTTGGAAATGGAAGGTTTTATGAATAAAAATGTTTCGAAAATCCGCTGTGATAATGGTGGTGAATACTTAAATAGAGATTTACAGTCATGGTGTAAGGCAAAAGGTATAATTATTGATTCGACAATTATACATACACCACAGTTAAATGGTAAGGCAGAACGTCTTAATCGAAGTATCATGGAAAAAGCTAGAGCTTTAATTTTTGAGTCAAAGATGGAAAAACAATTTTGGGGTGAAGCCGCTCGTGTAGCTACATATATATTAAACAGGAGTCCTACTACAAATTTAGATGTTACACCTGCAGAAAAGTGGTTTAACAGAAAACCAGATTTAACTTGTCTACAAATTTTTGGAAATGAAGCTTACGCTAAAGTACTAGGTTATCCCGAGAAATTAGATGAAAAAAGTAAAATGTATATTTTTGTTGGATATGCACCAAATGGTTACAGACTGTGGGATAATGAAAATAATAAAGTAGTAATATATAGAGATGTAATTTTTAAAAACCCTAGAAAAACAAGTGAAACTAATAGTGAAACACAAGAAGATATAAGAGTTGTTAAAATTCAAATAATACAAGAAGAAAATGAAGTTCAAGTTAATGATGAAGTAAATGAAGTTACAGTAAATATTGAAGAAAATGAAGGTCAAGTTAATGATATAGAAAACAAAAATGAAGAATTACGGGAAAAAAGAACTGTTAGAAGACCTGAAAAATACACTGATTACATGTTATTAGCTTATGATAAAGCTATAAATAATAAAGACAAAGAACATTGGCTTAAAGCAATAGAAGAAGAAAAATCATCATTGAATAAAGATAATACATGGGTTTATGTAGATGGAACTGAAGAAGGTCAAGAAAAAAGTAAAGTAGATGAACAAGAGCTTTTGGAGGTAGACAAAACAGATAAAATAAGGGAACAATCAGACGAGAAAGAAAGCAGTAAAAAGAAAAAGAAGAAAGGCAAAGATAAGATTGTAGAAGACAAAGAGAAATATAATAAAGAAGAAGGCAAAGATGAAGATGCCGGCGAAGAAGTGACAGAAAAAGTTGGTAAAAAGAAAAAGGGAGCTAAGGAAGACAAAGATGCTAAAGCTAAAAAAGGGCCTGCTAAAAAAACTATTGTTGATATGCAAGACTCTTAAAAAGATTAAAGAGGAAGAGGAAAGATTAAAGCGTGAGGAAGAAGAAAGAATAAGTAAAGAAGACGAAGCTGAACAAGCAAGATTGGAAGCGTTAAGACAAGAACAAGAACGGAAAGAAAAAAAGAAGCAAAAAGAGAAGGAGAAGAAAGAAAGACTGAAGGCAGAAGGGAAACTTTTGACTGCAAAACAAAAGGCTGACAGAGCAGGAGCTCAAGCATTAATCGATAGTTTGAAGGCACAAGGTGTGGAACTGCCTGACGTAGGCGAAAAGAAACCAAGACTTGAAACTAGAATTAAGCCCGGTAAAGTGAAGGAAGATCAAGTTGCTGATTTGTTAACTAAACCTTTGCAGAGAGTGAAGTTTAAGAAGCATACAAGATTTCTTACTGAATAAAGTAGTTTAGAAAAGTAGTTCTATGCAGAATAGGTATTACAAAATTAAGGGAAGGTGTTGAGTGTAATTTTGTAATATGCTACTTCTGTATAAAAGGTTACTAGTAAATGTATTGTTGTAGTAGGTAGATTAGAAATAAAAATGAGTGACTGGTTGAATGTCATAAAAAAATGTCAATGTTGTTTCACTAAAAATCTTCTTTAAAATTAATAAAACTAACACTCTAGCGCGTTCAAATCAGAACTGAGCACCCAGAGCATCGTCAAAGACCGCGTCGCGTGTTGGAGAAAGAGAAATCCGACGCGTGAGACAAAACATCGTCGTATCAAAATAATTCAAATTTTAGCGTTTTGGCGTGCACTGCACAATACACCTGAATCATATCAGTGGTCAGCTGATAGAATGGTGATAAATATTGATATACGCGGAAGCCCAGACGGGTAGTAGTGGTAGTAGGATATTTTCGAGGATATGATTAAAATGGAATACCAGATTTTAAATTTTAATCGCGTAATTGAACTTTTTGCAAAAATGAAGAACAGGAGAATGGACTTTTTACATAAATGAGCTTAAATTGGTATGCATTTTTTTGCAATATTTCTCTTCGTAATTTTCTTGTATAACCACCGAGTTGAACACCTAGTTTAATACCTCACGAGCCGCCACTGGTTAAATTCATTCTTGCGTAAATAAAATCATAATGTTATGTAAAAATGTAATATCTGTTAATAAAAAAAATGTGTCTTTGTTCCACTCGAAGCAACTTGTTTATATCCCCAAAAAGTCAAAGCCTAAGGTATTTGCGCCATGAATATCGAAATAAAATTTTAAAATTAGTTGAAATCATGACAATATACTTTTTTAATCTTAAATGGTGGATACATAGGGCGGCGGAACTTTCGGCCCCATATTGGGTCAGTTACCTGCTAGAAATTATAGGTCAAGTAATCTTGCAAGAAATTTCGGCCCCAGACATTGCAGGTAAGCTCAATATCAATTAAGTACCCACCCCGGGTATTTCCCGACCCGGTACTTTAGGTATACTTAAGGGATGGTGTTGATATAATTAAATTGTCAACAACGACACAGGCGCGGCCCGTTAGTTTTTTTACAGGTGGGTCAAAATTTTGTGGGCACTAGTGATATCAACGCAACAAGCAAAATACACTTTTTTAATTAAGAAAGGTTTTTTAATAATGTGCCAAGAAATTATTTACCTACAAGTAAACACTGCAAAAGTCATAAAATAGGTACTGCAGAATATTGAACATTACTACTCTTGATGTTTATGACTTTTAGTATCACTTTTTTGTTTATGGCTTTTTTCTATGTGTTTTAATACTCTAAAATAGTAGATTTTAGCGGGTTCCGTTGTGATAAGTTTAGCATGTCTTCAATAGATGTCGCGCCTTGTTCTAAAATCCCAGAATATAAACAGAACAAAATTCTGAGATAAAAGCTTGATTATTCGTAAAATAAAATTAGGAACGCTGCCGAAACTCCGTTTTCTCTAATAAATACAATGCTGGCGACTAGACATAGTAGGTAAAATAATACGATATTTGTCTACGCACGTGCAGGCTGTAAGCTGTAGTAAATATGAGATTGCCAACAATCCAACAATTTTAAAAATATTTTATCGAGGAACAACTTGTTGCCAATACACCTTTTAGAGCCGATCTAGTTTTTTAAATAACAAAAAATTTAAAAAAAAGTTCTGGCCCCAACACAGATTCGAAACCGCGACCGTCAGATTAACTCGCTGATATGATACCGCTGCACTACGCGGGTTATGTAAGGAAATCGGTCCGATATCGTTAAATGTGATGCCTAGCGCTGGCCTGGCAGAAATCGTATTTATATTTTATGCTTAACCTCTAATAATTAATATTATTAATACGATGCAAATACAATTCGCATATTAAGTACCTAATTAGTTTTTCTTTTTCCGAACCAAATGTTTTGAAACAGTATATTTTAGGGGGCGGTTTGAGAGTATTTCCATAGTGGGAGTGGCCAGATATTATGGGTGGGCCGTCGACCAATTGTGTCTCTTTTTAACTTCCTAAAGCGCGTATGTCTGTTTCTCTCTTACTTTTAATGAATTTATATCGTCCAAATAAACCTATAAGATCAATTTAAAATATGACCCAGCCCGGAGCAAGCTTGGATATCGTTTGACGATGGCTTGGCTTGATTCTTTCTTGGGGACTTTTCGCATGGAACTTTGAAACAAAAGATTATTTTTTGGTTTTAAAAAATTAAAAAATAAATTATTAGGTAGATCACTGAAAATTTTAGGTGGGTCATTGACCAAATGACCTTATGGACGGGCCGCGCCTGCAACGACATGAAGGGTATTTATTCATGTTTAGAGACCGATTATAATCATTCCTCTTCAGTTCTTGAAGTTGTATGTTTTATGTAATCTATTAATAGTATATTATTTAACGAGCGGTAATGTAGGTCATAACTCACGCAGATGACGTTTGCAGCACGAGCCGAAGGCGAGTGCTGTAATTCACCAAGTGAGTTATGACCATTACCGCAAGTTGAATACTATACTTTATCTACGACTATAACAATAAATACTAAGATACAAGTACAGAGAAAGAACTTTATAATTAGGTATTAACTTAATTTGAAAACGTCAAAATTATTCGAGTGACATTACTTCCCTCAATAACAATAATGGACTGTTTCCTTTCGGCCAATCGGCTTGTACGGAGCCACCTTGATATTCGGTTCGTAAATCTTTTCCGATTTATTATAGTGAGTTATAGCAGTGAGTTATTATAACTCATGTTGTTTGTTTATAGATACTATTAATTGTTCAAAAGTAGTTGAATAATTAATATATAATTTAATAGGAGTAGATAAAATGAGTTTAATAAAAAGTTCCCGTAACCGCGATTTACTTCTTGTAGAAAATTATACGTTTTGCAAAAGCAAAGAATTAAAAAGTGGTGAAGTATCGTGGCGGTGCATCCAGAAGAATTCTAAATGCTTAGCGAAAGTGGTGACAATCGGTTCTGACGTTACAATAACGAAAGCAGACTTAGTGCATAATGATGGAATAGATGAACGCAAGACACAGAGAAAAATAATCACCAATGCGTGCAAACGAAAAGCTGAAGAAGATTTAACAGAAAAACCTGCTAACATTATTCGACGAGCTATTGCTACAAATTCTTCAAATGATGTGACAATCTCAGACATTGAGACTATTCGAAAAAATATTTACAACTGTCGTCGCAAATTGCTACCAAGTTCATTACCAAAAACAATTGAAGAAGTTCATAGTGAGTGCTTATTCTCTTAAAACGAACATAGGTGAAGATTTTATATTTTTAAATAATCTTGAACATAATATAATTATTTTTTCATGCGAAACAAACTTCGTGCATTATGTGAAATGGAAAAATTGTATATGGACGGAACCTTTTCATACTGTAGCAAATATTTTTGCCAATTATTTACTATACATGGGCTAGAAAATGGACATTATATACCGTTAGTATATTGTTTGTTAAGAGATAAAACAGCAGCCACATACCAAAATCTATTTTTTCTGCTAAAATCAAGAATATTTGAAATTTTTAGATTGTCGTTACATCCTGTAGAAGTCTTTGTAGATTTCGAAAAGCAATTCATCTTGCACTGCTAAGTATTTTTCCACAAGTAAAAATTAGTGGCTGCCGTTTTCACTTACATCAAAGTTGGTTTAAAAAAATGCAATTGCTTGGTTTGGTTCCCGAATTTAAAAACAAAAATTCAGATATTGGAAAATGGCTGAGACATACATTTGGCTTAACATATTTAGCTCCAGAAGAAGTAGAGGACTGTTCTGTATTTGGTTTAATGAGCTATAAGCCAAATAATGACATTCTTGATAAATACGCTGATTACCTTTTAGAGGTGTACATTGCCACGCTCTTTTCCGCACCGAAGTAGAATTTTACTTCTACTTACCATTCATAATTAAAAATCCAAAGGTCGGAAAAAAAAAAATTTAAGAAAATAAAAATATTGAGAATTTCCAAAATTGACTCACGTAAAGAGTTGAGTTGAAGGCGAGAGGCTTGCGCATGCGTGCCAAAAAAAAAATTGCCCTAGCTCCAATGCCGGAGAGAGGGGTGGATTGAGGGCGCCACTGTTTTCGAAGCCGGGTGAAAAACAGAAACCCTCCTAGCTAGTATTGGGACCTCGCTTTCAGCTCACTCACTCACATATAGTTACCATATTATCAAAATCCAAGAAACTGCGCTGTCTGGTGAGGCAAATAAAACACTACCATTAAAAACAAATTTACTAATATATTACAGATTCGTTAGGGCAAAATTTTTAATGACACATCAGTGTATCGTGTCATTTTGTGAAATTTGATACAATAAAATTATTAGGTATTATTATTAATATTATGTTATTACTGTGACAGTTTGTAGTAAACCCTGAGGGGGAAATAAAAAAAAAGTACTAATCGGTTTTAAAATTAAATATTGCTAACCATGGTTAGAGCCGAAATTGAATAAATTTGTTATCGTGAAAAAGGTGATCCTGGTTATTACAATAAAAAAAAATAAAAGGTTGCCTGAAGGGGTTCGTCCCCTGATGATGGTTTCCTAGGTCAATGCTGACGTGGCCTAGGCAGCTTAACTGACTCAGCACGATCAAAGGCTGGAGATGTCTCCCAGCCCAAAAGAAGTTGTGGGGTAGCGGTGTTCCCCAGTAAAAAGAAAGATTGTGCTGTCTCCCAGCAAAAGAGATGGTGCTGTCTCCCAGCAAAAAGAAAGAGCTCGGAGTCTCCCAGTAAAAAGAGGATCGGTGTTCCCCAGTAAAAAGACGTGGTGGGGTCGTCTCCCAGTAAAAAGAAAGTGCTGTCTCCCAGCAGAAAGAAAGACCCTGATAAAACAAAAGGTATGCGTCAAGGCAAGGTAAAATTCAGGTACTATGCAAATATAATTTAGAAGAAATATTAAATTTAATTCACACAAAAAAAACTTTTAGTGGCTGAAGGCCTTATACAATTATTCACTGGTATCAAGAAAATAAAACCGAAGGAAATATTTTGAATTAAATAGACATCAGGTCAAAAAAAAATAAACAGGCAATATCGAAGCCAATTAATTAACAAATAAAAGTTAAGTTAAAATTTACATAAAAGTAGCCATTGTACGCTACTGTACACAGACAAATATTCATTATAAAATAATTATATTTACATAAGTAATGCAGCTACATAAATCTTAAACAATTAGATCATACACTGGTGACAAAATAAACAAAATTGTTAGGTAATCGCTTAATTACACAAAAGAAAAGTTTAGCCGCAAAATACAATGTGATAAAATTTAGCACGTTAAGTATAATCAAAAGAGAAATTCAGTATTACTATTACTAAACATATACATCCGAATATAGTAAATGTAGCTTAATATTTATGAATATAGAATAACCATACCGTATCTGTAAGCGTAACCCAAGAATGAACAAATACCATAGGCCATAGTGAATAGTTAACGGTACTATATTACACCCACCCTGAAATTTTGTAACCAAATCTAATAATTAAGAATCAGCCCTGTCTATGTTATACCCAATATTAATTAACAGCTAATTAGCAGCAGAAAAAGAATAAGTGAAATACGAAAGTCAACACTTCTGACTGTCAGACATTTAAAATATTTACCCAAATTACTATAGTTTTAAATTGCCGGTCTCTAACGCTGTCAGCTGACATTCCAGAACACAAGATCTGAATTTTTAATGACCTGGCTATCGCTTATTAGCATAATTAGTTGATAAAAAGAAACATCATTAGGCTCCAATTCACGGGCATACACCAATGACTGATTCACTATGACTATGAATACGAAATAACAAAATAAAATTTAACCTTGGGTCACCCGGTAGAGTTCTGACCAACATTATCAAAGAATGTAGTAAATGAAGCTAGCATAGCTGACAAAAAAAATTAGGTATCGATAAGAATTTGACCTACAAACCTGTGAAGGTCACATAAACCCCATTTAATTTTTAATAAAAAAGAACCATCTGTACATAATTTTCCTACCACGAAATGTAGCGATCTACTTGTATTTAGAGAAGTTTTAACTACAGAAAAACTAATTAAAAACGTGGACGTCGAAAAAAAAAATAGAATCAAAAAGGGAATCAACGAAAATTAATTAAAATAGCAGTTTAATCGCGGGATTCTGTATTTTTAAGGGTTTAATAGTGGCAAAAAGGCATACCTGTCGATCTCGGGTCGGGTCTAAGTCCACATGTCCGCTGTCGTCGTAAAAACCGACGAAGAGATGTCGAATTTCTTCTACAAAAACAACTAAAACGGCCTCACTGGACCAACAACGTAACGCCAAAATGGCAAACAACAAAACAACGTAAAAGAAATTAGTTGTACCGCATTCACGGATCCCAATTTTGGGTGTCTTTCTAAAGACTTTAGAATACGATACAGTCGACGACGCGATCAGTTTGTGAAAAGAACCTCTCCACACCCAATCCTCGACGAAAAATTCCAATATCGATTTTTTTTTCCTTGCAAAGCGACGTCACAAGAGGTTGTTTGTAAGTACACTTTGGTACTCAATTAGGTACATTTTCGAAGGCTTTGGTTCCATGGTATTCCCCTCAATGCATTGGCACGATGTTCTGCCAGTAAAAATTAACTTAACCAATGAACACCGGCAATATACCAACAAAACTATAACAATTAAATACATTTTTCCGTGTCCATAAACCGACATTCATTAATAGTTCGTACAATTGGCAGTACAAATGCACCCCACCTACGATTTTGGTCAACCTCGAACCGTAATGCATGAATGAACATTAGAAACCTTTAAAATCAAGGGACCTAGAACTCAGAACGCAGATCCCATCGTTCCTGGCTTCGACGTTTTCCAACAAGTCACAGAGGGCGGCTCAGGACAGAAAACTAAGGTTTTACCACAGGTTCGAAAGAAAATAATTACGGCCGATTCAAATGACAAAAATGACGTTTCACGTTTGTCATGGTAAACAAATTCTAATTTATATTTATTGGCAACTATAGTTTTTAGGGCCAAATTCAGACATATTTCCTTAGGGATTAACTATACAGAAAGAGGGAAAACAAGGCTGGATCCAAGACAGACTAGCGACGGAAAATTTGTAAAAATTAAATTCGAGGTTAGGAAAGATTTTGACTAAATGGAAAACAAATCAAAATAAAACGTTCAAGGAATAAGGGAATATATTCAAAAAGGTAGGTCGAAGTCTTAAAACTCAACTAATTGTTGCAACTGCTATAATAATAATACTTTAATTTCGTATGACAAAACAAACCGTAACAACTCCCCCTCTCCTACGAAAGGAGGGAAATTTTCTCGAGAAAATTAACCGACGATAAGTACTCAAAACTCTACAGTATTTACAAGGTAAGGCAAAAAAAAAAATTAACTACCGGAGCTCCGGGGGTATTCCCCTAGGAAGCAACGGACGAAAGTGAAAGATACTAGTGGATCGCTACCAACAAAATATATACTCACACAACCATAAGAAAAACTAAACCAAAAAGAAACTCTGACATGACATGACTGGTCCGAGTGTTTCTGACGGCAGCCACCATCTCCGCACCGAAAAGTCAACTGTGCCTCAATGGTATAGTGGCCACATAGACCAAAATTGGGAAAACGTGTCCCCAGCTCCGGAATTTCCGCCAAGGTCATAATACACCCGTACTCATCATATCAGCTCCCAATAAAAGAAAATAAAGAAATTAAATACCAAAGGTATGGTCTGGGTTTGGCAAAAACATACTAAGTTAAAGTTGAAGATTAAGTTTTCAAAGAAAAGTAACACAGTGAAGAGCCAAACCGGGTTTGTAGATCATGGCACGCTTGACGGCGGCCAAACACTTCAGCACCAAGAAAACCAAATGTGCTTTTTATAGTGTAGGGCCACGTAGATCGGTCCGGATTTGACACCCGAGAAACCGAAATTTCCGCTAGGCCAAGCATCACCATGGCCGACAACCCTAGCCAACCAAAATTAACCAAGAAAAGAAATAAAATGAAAATTCATGAACCAGTGTGGTTCCAATACAAGGACGAAAACAAACCAAAGGCATAATGAGGTAATTTCTCAAACTGCCTATAAAGACACCTACTAAAAATAATACCCGCAGCTTAGTGGATTACTAAACCCACTAACTCAGGTAATCGACAACCCAAAATAGTACAATAACCAAAATAATTCAAAATAAAAATTAACTTTGGTTCCCTCGCCGCTAGACACCCAGCGACCCCTCCAGGAGTTTCCGGGGTGGAATAAAACTTCAGGGTGCAGGAAGCACAGCCTGGTAACATTAACCCAAAAATGGTAAGGGGGCTAGCATTGCGTAACACTCGAAGAAAGCGTGAGGTACCTCGTGTACTAGCCTCACTCCAGAGCGTCCCAAAACAGATAACCAACTGTCACGCGTCGAGTCAACCAAAGGGTGGAAAAACTAAAAAGAAAAGATAACTAATATACAACCAAGGTAATTTAAGAAGAGAAAGGGATAGCCCATATGTTCCACCGAGCATAAGGAAGTGAATTATAGTAGACACTAAACTAAAAGATGCACCGAATGGGTAGTACATCAGTCCCTGTATAAAACAAAATAAATTAGGTAGGGTACTCTGAAAGGTGGCACTGCCACCGGCCTGTCGCAACCTAATAGGCCGACTTGAGCTCAGGCCGAACAAAGTAGCTTGGCCCTCCCCTGGCCCGCCGAACAAGTTCGATGGGCAAAATGTTACCCCAGGGGTCAGACTTCCGCCCCCCCTGAACAGCCCTTCCAGTCGGTCTGCTCTCCGAAGGATCAATAGTTCCAACAAAGAACGTCGAAGCGACATTCGGTAGCACCCAACACCGCGCAGCCTAAACAAGGAGATAGGGACAAATAAGTCATAATCGGGAAGGTTCTATTTTGGCTAGTTAAACTATAGCCCAAATATAGAACGCCAAAATAGGGGTCTAGGTACCAAGACCTAGGCCAAAGTCAAATCCAGGATGACAAAAATAGCAAGTCAAATAAGACTATAAAGAAATATCAAGGTAAAATTAAATTAATAATTAAACACAAGAAAAGATAAGGTAAATCAAGGTAAGGTAAGAAACACCAAGTCAAATACTGAAATAAGACTTGGTAGATATGAAGGTAAAATTAACCGAATAATTAAACCCAAGGTAAGATAAAGTTACTCAAGGTAAGGTAAGGTAAGGTACCAAGCCAAATACTTAAATAAGACTTGGAAGATATGAAGGTAAAATTAACTGAATAATTAAATCCAAAATAAAATAAAGTAATAAAGGTAAGGTAAGATAAGATAATCAAGGTAAGGTAAGATAATCAAGGTGAGGTAAGATAATCAAGGTAACGTAAGGTAATATAAGAAAGTCACAATAAGGACACTAAATCAGATCAAGCTAGGATAACGAAATCACTCAGCAAGATACGGATTAAGGTCATAAGTCAAATCAAGTTACGGTGAATTAAATTATCCAAAACAAATTATCAAGTATCATTGCAATCAGTGTATTACGAAATTCAAAATAGGTAAGTTTAAGGTAAATTAAAATAAGGTAATTTAAGGTAAGTTCAGATAAGGTAAATTTAAGGTAAGTTCAGATAAGGTAAATTTATAGTTACTAAAAGATTAATGAATTTATGACTCAAATAAAAATATGCTAAATTTCAGGTAGTTGAGCTAACAAGTAAAATAAATCATCGCCTTAAGAGAAAAACAAACTAATGACCATGTGTCGTGTTTACTCCCATCACGTCTCGCGCCAAGATGGGTGTCCGCACGACACCGCTAAAGAAAACTCTAAGTTAACGTTACTAAAGCCACAAAAGTTAAAGAAATTTATATAAGGTAAAGATAGATGATACCATAAGAAAAGACGTAAAGCGATGATAGCAAGTGAAAGTAGTAAAAATGCTGAAGGCAGACTTACTACGCGCAATAGCAGCAAGTTGACTGAAGGCCTAGCTTGCCACGGCTTTCGGAGGGCTCCTACCTCCACTAGTTCACCAGTGCAGCACAATTCTAAGCGACAGTGTCCAAATCCATCAAGTTTCGCACCCAGATGGATCCAGACACAATCACGCCCATACTGCAGGGCATTAAAAAAAAGGTATTAAAAGAAAACGGAATAAGGTAACATTAAAGAAAAATATTCAAAGGTAATACTAATCATTATCTGAACTCTCATTTGTGGTCGATGGATTATACAGTTTGAGATCTTTTACGTGCCAAACACCTTTACTTTGTCCTGCTCGATCTTGAAGTTCGTAGGTGCAGGACCCTGTTTTCTTCTTAATAATAAACGGGCCCACATAAGCCGGAGCCAGTTTGGCACTATAATAGTTCGCGGCATCGGAAAGACTTTTGTTCTTATGCCAAACCTCTTGTCCAGGTGCATACTCAACGGGTCGTCTACGTAAGTTGTATCTACGTTGATTTCTAACATGAGATGTTTTAATTTTATCCTGAACTTCGCGATATAATTTCACAAAGGCGGCTTGTCTTTTCCTGACATAATCTTGAAGGTCTGCATTGGTGTTAGCAGTCTCTTCTGCAAAGTCTTGTCCGTACAATTTATGTTCCCTCCCAAAATTAAGAAAATGCGGAGTAAATCCAGTGGTCTCGTGTCTTGATGTTCGCAAAGCACAGCCTATAGAAGCTAGGTTCTCGTCCCAGGTACGGTGGTTATTGTTCTTGATGTAAGATCGCATCATGGTCTTTATGACTCTGTTGACTCGTTCGGTCGGATCAGCTTGTGGATGATAAGATGCTGTGTAGAATAATTTCGTTTTATACCGTTGACAAAGGTTCTGAAATTCCTTGGACTTCATTTGTACTCCATTATCACACATTAGGAACTGTGGTGATCCAAACATTAGGAAAATACCTTCTTCAACCTGTTTGGTGAGAGATTTAGCTGTCGCTGAACGAGAAGGAAATAAAACGGAGAATTTGGTGAAATAATCGGTAACCACAAGAACGTAAGTGTTACCTGACCTCGAACGAGGAAACGGTCCAATATAATCCAGGCTGATACACTGCCAAGGTTGATTTATTGTAGGACGATCACCCATTAATCCTGCAGGAGGTTTTTGTTCTACTTTGTGCTGGGCACAAACTCGACAAGCTTTCACATAACTAGTGACGTCACTCCTCATCTTAGGCCAATAATAGCGTTGGCATACTTTCCAGTAGGTCTTGAATACGCCCACGTGACCTGAAGCAGGTATATCATGGCAACGGGCGAGTACCTTGCGCCTTTTATCCTTAGGAACGACAATTTTCCAAGAACTGGATGGAGTACCAAGGTCCGGATGATTGGTTCTTGCATATTTATACAACATGTTGTTTTCTACACGCCAAGCAGGAAATTTGTCTGGTTGTTGTTCAAGCCTTACAAACATATTTTTATACCATCCATCAGTGGTGGAAGACATCGGAACATCACTATCGTCGGTGTCAATAGCTTCAGCGGAAACAGGAACGGATCTGGACAGAAAATCGGCAACAATGTGCTCTTTACCAGGGCGATGGATTAAGGTAAAATCATAGGGTTGCAGACGAAGCGCCCATCGCGCTAAACGACCTTGAGGGTCTTTTAGTCTGTGCAGCCATAGTAACGAATGGTGGTCAGTTACTACCGTGAAGTGTACCCCTTCCAAATAATGTCTTAATTTCTCCACACTCCAAATCACTGCCAAACATTCTTTTTCGGTGACTGTATATTTCATTTCTTGTTTAGTCAGTGAACGTGATAGGAAGCATATTACTTTCTCACCATCATCAAAAGTCTGTGTTAAAACTGCACCAAGGCCATATGCGCTTGCATCGGTTTGCAGGACAAAAGGACGGTTAAAATCAGGACAGGTAAGTATCGGTGCTGTAACTAAAGCTTCCTTGATCGCTTTAAAGGCTCTATCACAGTCGGTTGTCCATGACCATCTGACATTTTTCTTAGTCAAGTTAGTTAGCGGAGCTATGGTGGATGAAAAATTCGGAACAAAGCGACGGTACCAAGATGCTGTACCAATAAATCGGCGAATTTCTGTGACATTCTTCGGTGGTATAATATTTACAATTGCCTCAACTTTTAATGGATCTGGTCGGAGTCCCTGACGGTCCACAACATATCCTAAGTACTTCAATTCTGGCAGGCAAAACTGACATTTTTCTAGTGAAACTATGAGTCCCGCTTCATGTAGTCGGTCGAAAACTAAGCCCAACAGACGTAGGTGTTCATCGAAGTCCTGAGATATGAGAATTATATCATCCAGATATACCATGACCGCTGGTTGAAGGTCTGCTCCAAGGACGGTATCTACTATGCGCTGCCAGGTTGCTGGTGAATTGGTTAAACCAAAAGGCATGCGACGGAACTGAAATAGTCCTCTTCCAGGGACGGTAAATGCAGTATATTCACGCGAAGATTCACTTAAGGGAACTGTCCAAAATGCGGATTTGATATCGATGGAACTGAGGTAAGTTGCATCTCTCAGGCGGTCCAAAATGGCAGAAATATAGGGCAAGGGATATGCGTCTTTCTTGCTCAAACTGTTCAAAATCCTGTAATCTACACAAAATCTGTAGGAATCATCCTTCTTGCGCACTAAACATATCGGACTGGACCAAGCACTCTTCGAACGTTCGATGACTCCATCCTCCAACATTTGTTTAAGTTCTTCATCGATAATTTTCTGCTTAAATGGAGACACCGGGTAATATCTTTGTTTGACAGGTTTCGTACCTGGCTCCACTTCAATAACATGTTCAGCCACCTTACAACATCCCAGGCCTGTACCCATTAAAGCAAGTTTTTCTTTGACTAAGTTATCAAGAGTCATTCGCTGAGCAATAGTAAGGGTACTCTCATCCCGTATGCTAAGTACTTGAGTAGAATTCGTTTCATCTGCGAAATGCCAAACATCCTGATTCAAATCTGGTACGATTCCCATGCTCTTCCAGAAATCGACTCCCAAAATTAAGGTATGAGCCAGTGCAGGCAGGACTAACACATCTATCATGCGGGTTTTTCCCATTAAACTAAACGGTACTTGCATGTAACCAATAGCAGAACAGCTCTCTCCATTAGCAACTGTACATCTTGTTTCTTTACCTAAAAGTTGCAGTCCCAAACTCCGTAGCAACTCATATCCAGGAAGGCCAACAAGTGTTCGAGTGGCACCAGAATCCAGCAAACCTCTTATAGGTTTACCTATAATAGAAACTTCCAAATAAGGACGTTGATCTCCTCGTGCGTGACTAATGATGAAATCTAAAAGAATTTTGGATGAAAAGTCAAAATCATTGGTCGATACACGCTTGGTATTGGGAGAAATCGTACGACCTATTGATTCCCCCGGGAAGCGTTTCCCGAATTAGCACATTTTGGGCAAGATCTTACAGTGACATTAGGTGTTCCACAACGATAACAGTGTGTTTTTCTAGGGCTTTGACAATCTCGATTAAAATGTCCCGTTTGTTGACAATTCCAACAGACTACTTCTCTAGGACCTCTACTGGTAGTAGGAGGGTTGACATGTCTCACTTCATTGACCTTAGTTGGAGGTAAGGCTTCTTGCATATCTGAGACGAAGGCGAAATCAGGTTCTACAAATCCTTGTCGCTTCCGAGATGGCGGTACATAATGTTCTGCACGGTATTTCTTGGCTTCTAAAACCAGGCACTGCTCCTCTAATTCTTCCAATGAGTTCACTATGGGTAACTGAGTGGTGTAAAATGGAGCTAAATTCCTAGTTATCATGTCCAACTTTGCATCCTCACTGAGGGAACCATAACGCCGAAACAGAGCCTGCATGCTTGAAAGATAGTCCACTATGCTTTCTGATGGATCTTGAGTCCTCTCGAGCATTTCTTTAAAGAGTCGAGCACGATAATCTGGTGGTTCAAAGTGTCTGCAAAGCAGTTCAGCTAGTTCTCTCCAGTTGTTAAACCGGGAACGGTTCGCTCTAAACCAATTCAATGCCTTGCCTTCAAATAAATCTATGGCAGACTCAAACAGTTCTCTTTCTGATACATTACGAGCCAATCTCAGCTCGTTTACTCTCTCCAAGAATCCATGGACTGACATACCCTTGGGATCTCCTGTAAATTTAAGGCCCCATTTTTCAATACGTAGTGCCTTGAAGTTCGACACTGGCTGTCTATTTGGGGTCGAACCATGTTGAGTTGGTCCAGGCACTTTATCTTCTGACGAATCATCAGAATCAGAACATCCCGAGCGTGCTGCATCCAATAAGACACTCAAGTTAGGATCTCGTCTGGATACTTGCTCTAGCTCGTCAAGAGCAGATAAGGTTTCTGCAATTAATATTGCTCGTGCGTCAGCATCCTCTGACGACAGTTGGTTAACTGGTACACGATCAATTCGGTTGAGAAGATGGACCAAGTGTGTCTGTAGACGTTCAAATTTGGTCTTGGCTTTTTCTCCAGTAACGGACTTAATTGCCAATTTAGTCTTCCTCAAGTTAGTCGCCACATAAGCTCTTTCCTCAGCAAAATCCATATTATAGGGAGGGTGACTTATAGACTTACTAACTTTCTCCATCTGCAACAATGGGCGTAAAGATGCACGAAGGCTTTCGACAGTTTTCGTTTCCTCAGCTGGAATGCCACGAACTTGCAACTCATAAATGAGCATGTCCTTTCTAAGGTAATGCACTCTCATACTGTAATCCATCGTAAGTTATTACGAGTCAAATAATACACAAACAAAAATAAATTTAAGGAAAAATCAATAAAATATTAACACTGATTGCACTTGACACTGTAAACTGCAAATAATTTGCACAACTAAATTTTCAGATAATTTTCACTAATTAAACTTCACCAAAAAGATTTCAAAAAAAATAAACCGGTTAGGACAGCGATGTCCTAACAGAAAGAATAACGAAAACCCGTCAGAACAGCAAAGTTCTCATGGCTACAACAAAACAATAGGTAGGCCGCAAAAAAAAATATTGCATTATCAGCAAAAAAATCTCATCAGAGGTAAGACAACATATCAGAAGCGCAAATATTGATAAATGAAAATTAAAAAAAAATTTTGATAATGTTAGTACCAAAGTGCTCTATCTGATCTCACCAAACGCAATTTCTTTTTGTTTGAATGCCCCACGTTGGGCGCCAAAATTTGCCACGCTCTTTTCCGCACCGAAGTAGAATTTTACTTCTACTTACCATTCATAATTAAAAATCCAAAGGTCGGAAAAAAAAATTTAAGAAAATAAAAATATTGAGAATTTCCAAAATTGACTCACGTAAAGAGTTGAGTTGAAGGCGAGAGGCTTGCGCATGCGTGCCAAAAAAAAAATTGCCCTAGCTCCAATGCCGGAGAGAGGGGTGGATTGAGGGCGCCACTGTTTTCGAAGCCGGGTGAAAAACAGAAACCCTCCTAGCTAGTATTGGGACCTCGCTTTCAGCTCACTCACTCACATATAGTTACCATATTATCAAAATTCAAGAAACTGCGCTGTCTGGTGAGGCAAATAAAACACTACCATTAAAAACAAATTTACTAATATATTACAGATTCGTTAGGGCAAAATTTTTAATGACACATCAGTGTATCGTGTCATTTTGTGAAATTTGATACAATAAAATTATTAGGTATTAT
Source organism: Philopedon plagiatum (assembly GCA_963971165.1). Lineage (NCBI taxonomy): Eukaryota > Metazoa > Arthropoda > Insecta > Coleoptera > Curculionidae > Philopedon > Philopedon plagiatum. The sequence continues at coordinate 44,917,777 of OZ020192.1, read as the reverse complement.
TATTAATATTATGTTATTACTGTGACAGTTTGTAGTAAACCCTGAGGGGGAAATAAAAAAAAAGTACTAATCGGTTTTAAAATTAAATATTGCTAACCATGGTTAGAGCCGAAATTGAATAAATTTGTTATCGTGAAAAAGGTGATCCTGGTTATTACAATAAAAAAAAATAAAAGGTTGCCTGAAGGGGTTCGTCCCCTGATGATGGTTTCCTAGGTCAATGCTGACGTGGCCTAGGCAGCTTAACTGACTCAGCACGATCAAAGGCTGGAGATGTCTCCCAGCCCAAAAGAAGTTGTGGGGTAGCGGTGTTCCCCAGTAAAAAGAAAGATTGTGCTGTCTCCCAGCAAAAGAGATGGTGCTGTCTCCCAGCAAAAAGAAAGAGCTCGGAGTCTCCCAGTAAAAAGAGGATCGGTGTTCCCCAGTAAAAAGACGTGGTGGGGTCGTCTCCCAGTAAAAAGAAAGTGCTGTCTCCCAGCAGAAAGAAAGACCCTGATAAAACAAAAGGTATGCGTCAAGGCAAGGTAAAATTCAGGTACTATGCAAATATAATTTAGAAGAAATATTAAATTTAATTCACACAAAAAAAACTTTTAGTGGCTGAAGGCCTTATACAATTATTCACTGGTATCAAGAAAATAAAACCGAAGGAAATATTTTGAATTAAATAGACATCAGGTCAAAAAAAAAATAAACAGGCAATATCGAAGCCAATTAATTAACAAATCAAAGTTAAGTTAAAATTTACATAAAAGTAGCCATTGTACGCTACTGTACACAGACAAATATTCATTATAAAATAATTATATTTACATAAGTAATGCAGCTACATAAATCTTAAACAATTAGATCATACACTGGTGACAAAATAAACAAAATTGTTAGGTAATCGCTTAATTACACAAAAGAAAAGTTTAGCCGCAAAATACAATGTGATAAAATTTAGCACGTTAAGTATAATCAAAAGAGAAATTCAGTATTACTATTACTAAACATATACATCCGAATATAGTAAATGTAGCTTAATATTTATGAATATAGAATAACCATACCGTATCTGTAAGCGTAACCCAAGAATGAACAAATACCATAGGCCATAGTGAATAGTTAACGGTACTATATTACACCCACCCTGAAATTTTGTAACCAAATCTAATAATTAAGAATCAGCCCTGTCTATGTTATACCCAATATTAATTAACAGCTAATTAGCAGCAGAAAAAGAATAAGTGAAATACGAAAGTCAACACTTCTGACTGTCAGACATTTAAAATATTTACCCAAATTACTATAGTTTTAAATTGCCGGTCTCTAACGCTGTCAGCTGACATTCCAGAACACAAGATCTGAATTTTTAATGACCTGGCTATCGCTTATTAGCATAATTAGTTGATAAAAAGAAACATCATTAGGCTCCAATTCACGGGCATACACCAATGACTGATTCACTATGACTATGAATACGAAATAACAAAATAAAATTTAACCTTGGGTCACCCGGTAGAGTTCTGACCAACATTATCAAAGAATGTAGTAAATGAAGCTAGCATAGCTGACAAAAAAAATTAGGTATCGATAAGAATTTGACCTACAAACCTGTGAAGGTCACATAAACCCCATTTAATTTTTAATAAAAAAGAACCATCTGTACATAATTTTCCTACCACGAAATGTAGCGATCTACTTGTATTTAGAGAAGTTTTAACTACAGAAAAACTAATTAAAAACGTGGACGTCGAAAAAAAAAATAGAATCAAAAAGGGAATCAACGAAAATTAATTAAAATAGCAGTTTAATCGCGGGATTCTGTATTTTTAAGGGTTTAATAGTGGCAAAAAGGCATACCTGTCGATCTCGGGTCGGGTCTAAGTCCACATGTCCGCTGTCGTCGTAAAAACCGACGAAGAGATGTCGAATTTCTTCTACAAAAACAACTAAAACGGCCTCACTGGACCAACAACGTAACGCCAAAATGGCAAACAACAAAACAACGTAAAAGAAATTAGTTGTACCGCATTCACGGATCCCAATTTTGGGTGTCTTTCTAAAGACTTTAGAATACGATACAGTCGACGACGCGATCAGTTTGTGAAAAGAACCTCTCCACACCCAATCCTCGACGAAAAATTCCAATATCGATTTTTTTTTCCTTGCAAAGCGACGTCACAAGAGGTTGTTTGTAAGTACACTTTGGTACTCAATTAGGTACATTTTCGAAGGCTTTGGTTCCATGGTATTCCCCTCAATGCATTGGCACGATGTTCTGCCAGTAAAAATTAACTTAACCAATGAACACCGGCAATATACCAACAAAACTATAACAATTAAATACATTTTTCCGTGTCCATAAACCGACATTCATTAATAGTTCGTACAATTGGCAGTACAAATGCACCCCACCTACGATTTTGGTCAACCTCGAACCGTAATGCATGAATGAACATTAGAAACCTTTAAAATCAAGGGACCTAGAACTCAGAACGCAGATCCCATCGTTCCTGGCTTCGACGTTTTCCAACAAGTCACAGAGGGCGGCTCAGGACAGAAAACTAAGGTTTTACCACAGGTTCGACAGAAAATAATTACGGCCGATTCAAATGACAAAAATGACGTTTCACGTTTGTCATGGTAAACAAATTCTAATTTATATTTATTGGCAACTATAGTTTTTAGGGCCAAATTCAGACATATTTCCTTAGGGATTAACTATACAGAAAGAGGGAAAACAAGGCTGGATCCAAGACAGACTAGCGACGGAAAATTTGTAAAAATTAAATTCGAGGTTAGGAAAGATTTTGACTAAATGGAAAACAAATCAAAATAAAACGTTCAAGGAATAAGGGAATATATTCAAAAAGGTAGGTCGAAGTCTTAAAACTCAACTAATTGTTGCAACTGCTATAATAATAATACTTTAATTTCGTATGACAAAACAAACCGTAACAACATTATTCAAAGTGCCCAATTTCCGCCGACAATATGGGCAAACAAAAATCCATCAATTATTACGACTACAAATGCTTGCGAATCTTTTCATTCTAGATTTAATTCTTTTTATGCGCCACATCCTTCTATATATATTTTTATGGAAAAAATAAAAGAATTCCAAATAGATGCTTATATAAAAATGAAAAGTATTCACATAACGGCAAAAATTAAAGACAAAAATGTAAAAAATAAGTTGACATTTTTAGAAAAAAAAGTACAGAACTTCCAATTGGAGCATATATCTCTAGGTTAGATTTTGTAAAAACTGTAGCATATTATTCCTGTAGTAGGAATAAGTAATTTTCAGATTTTGTGTAAAGTATGTTGTAATATGTAAATATATTTTTTTATGTATGTTAGTGATGAAATATAATAATTTTGAAATAAAAAACCGAAATATACAAACCTTGCCTTGCATTTTCATTTCATAAATGATTCAAAACACAAAAGGTCATAAAAAAATTTAAATGTTATAATATTAGACTGTTGGGGCCGAAAATACCTGTAATAAAAATATGACCCTTCCATCCCGGGGCCGAAAGTTCCTGTCAAAATCTGGTCGCTAACTGGCCGGGGCCGAAATTTCCTACGCCCGATACATAATATCCATATTATTTATTTATTTAATACATTAAGGCCCAACACAAAGTAATTAATAGGGCCGAGCAAATATAACTTACATAGACAATAAATATTCCTAAAGTAATAATTTTTTTTTACACACAAGTAATAACAATAACAATAACACAAGCAGCTTAAAATCCGTACAGCTACAAGTTAGCTACGGCGGTCCGAACGAACTGGTTGAACGACATATCCAAATCACAGTAATTAGAAATCTGATTATACTTAGAACACATTTTGTAAACAGGAGATGTCAACATGATATTCGTTCTCGCAGCTGGCAGGTAGAAGCAAGTGCGAGCTCTAACAGAGACCCTAGGTATTAAAAAATATAGTTGTTCTAGCAGAGATGGACATGCGGTGATACTCCTCACAATTTTGAATAAAAATATCACCGCCTGCACATCCCTGCGCCACTGCAAACTTTCAACGTGAAATCTATACAATAATAAATTATTATCTATCCCCCTTTCAGGATACATTCCGTCTTCTTTTAGAGACAGGAACTTTAAAAATTTTCTTTGCACTTGTTCTATCATTAGAATATACTTTGAATAGATCGGGGACCATATTAATGCTCCATACTCCAGCCTGCTTCTAACCAATGTAAAATATAAAGTCTTAAGTACCTCTATATTATTAAATGACTTACAGTTCCTTAAAATAAACCCTAACATTCGATCAGCACTTGACACTATTTTCATTATATGATCTCTATGATAAGATAACCCAGAATCCAGCAGAACACCCAAGTCACCAACCTTCTCCGCCCGCTGCAATATATTTCCATCGATGGAATAGTGACAAACAATAGGACAGTGCTTTTTAGTTAGTGACATCACTGAACATTTGGCAGAATTGAGTAATAGTCTGTTTCCTATACACCATCGTTGTATCGCTTCCACCGTGGATTGCAACCTCAAACAATCCTCATGGCTCCTTACAGACGTATAAACCTTCAAATCATCAGTAAATATCTCATAGTTTACATCAATAACCTCAGATATATCATTAATAAAGATCAAAAATAGTAGAGGTCCTAAATTGGAGCCCTGAAGAACGCCCGAGGCCGCTTCAAATGGTACAGATTTAAATCCATTATGCTGAACATATTGAGTTCTATTAAGTAAATAGGACTTAAAAAAGGAAATAAAATTATCAGTAAGTCCATATGCTTTAAGTTTCGCCAGTATGATATTATGATTGATTTTATCAAATGCCTTTGAAAAGTCGGTAAATACCACGTCAACCTGACCCCCGCCATCAATAATATTAGATGCAAACTGTGTAAAGCATGCCAAGTTGGTGGTAGTTGAACGACCCCTCAAAAAGCCATGTTGATGTTGAGACAGCAAAGGTTCTATTTTTCGAACCATATACTCATACAAGAGCATTTCAAGAACTTTAGAAAATCCGCAGATTAATGATACTCGCCTGTAGTTTTAAATTTCATTCTTACATTCCTTTTTGTATATAGGGCACGTTTTGGATACCATCCAGCAGTCAGGATACACTCCACACCCCAAAGAAAGGTTAAAGACCTTACATAATGGTTTGGCCAAGGAGCCTATGGTGTCCTTAACAACAAAACTTGGAACACCATCGGGACCACTAGACATCTTAGGTTTTAGCTTTTTTACAATTCTGACAATATCATCTTCTGTGAAGACTGGCAGAGCAACTGCACTATTGTTAACATTTTCTATATCCAAATTATCTGCGTCAATGTCAGTCTCATCAGCACTATAAACACTTTTAAAGTATTCTCCAAATGACTCTACAATATCAGCGGGAGTTGTTACTTCTTTGCCTTGGAATGACATTACGGCAGGTACAGCACAGCTGCTCTGCTTTTGATGAATATATCTCCAAAATGTTCTAGGGTCATTTTTAATGTCTTGTTGAATTTTTTGAATGTATTGTGTATATGCTTCCTTAATCATAGTGTCCGTTTGATTCCTGAGTTCCCTAAACCGATTCAGATAAACATTGCTGCCAGATCTCTTCCATTTCCTGCGGAGATTATATTTATGTTTCAAATTTTTTATAATGTCTCTGTTGTACCAAACAGGAAATTTGCTCTTTCTGATATTATGTCTTGGAACAGATCTGTCAAAAACTGAGTTCAAAATACCATAAAAAGAATCACACCACACATTCACATCTGTGTGTTCATCAAGCCCATCCCAGTCAATATCTAATAAGTCTGAATACAGTACATTAAAGTCTGCTTTTTTAAAATTCCAACTACTATTTCTGTTATCATCACCCGCACCAACCTTTACCCGCCCTGCCTGTGATGGGGCCAAACAAACACCCAGCGAGGGATGGTATACATCCTCCGCCACCACAGGGCAGTCAGCCCTGTCAACAGTACAATTGAAATTTGCAAAAATCAAATCCAAGCATTTCTGATTCACGTTCTTGATACAATTATACTGTTGGAGGGAAAACATATCCATAAGATTACAAGCAAGAACACATTTCTGGTCGTTCGAACCCTCCGTACTATTGAAATTAACCAAATTAAAATCGCCCAATAATACCAAGTTTTTATTATACATTATATCACAGGCTTCAATTGACTCAAACAATTCTTGGTAATTACTAAGCGAACAAGATGGCGGTATGTATACAAGTAACAAAATAATAGGGACATTACCTAAGTAAACCTTACAGGAAACCACACTTATCTCAGGCACTAGTATCCCAACCAAATATTTATCCAAATTTATCACAGATGATCTCAGAGATTTACAGACTGCAATAGCAACTCCACCCCCTTTAGAACTCTATCTGTCACCTCTAAACACTACATAATTTTCACAAAAAAGTTCGGAACTTTCTACGCGTTCAGAAAGCCAGGTCTCAGTCAAACACACTATGTCATATTCACACTTTGATATCTGTAGATAGAAATTCTCCACTTTTGTGTTTAACCCCCGTACATTCTGATAATATAAGTTCAGAATCACGTCTCTTCCAGCTCGGTCTGAGTTTTCAGGTTTTTTGCTGCATGTATGTACGGAACCCCTTTTGAATATCTTACACTTAAGTTCTCTTCTCCATTGTCCTTCCTAATGTTCATCTCCTCATACAATTTTTTGAGTTCTTGCCGTTGCTTAAATGTTAGATCTGCACTTATTCGAGCAGTATGATTTGACAGTTTCTTTTTTCGCTTTAAAATGTTTAATGCTATATGGGAATCTGGAAGCATTATCTTCATTGGTCTTGGTTTTGTGCCTTTCTTACCTATTCTATTAACTTTAAATTCAATAGTTGTATTTATCTCCAATTTGTCCAAAATTTGGAGAACCTGACCCTTATCAAAATCTATTTTTTCAGTTGTATTTGTCGAGTCTGACTCATTAACATTATGAATAATAATGTTACTGGCTCTCAGGTTTCGATCTTGTACTTCATTAATTAAATTTGCCTGTCCAGTTTCTTGTTGATCCAAGTCTGCATTTCCAATTGGCGTGGATTTTAGTTGTGACAGTTCCTGTTTAATGATTTGCATTTCCTTCTCCATTTCGTTAATCCTTCCTTGTTGGGAGGTTATTAAATCATCCAGCGCAGAACGAATATAATTTTTTTGATCCATAATGACGTCAAACAGTTTTCCAATCATAAACACGACATCTTTATTACTAACTGAGTTCCTTTTCTGCAATTCATTTACATGTTGTTGAATTACTTCAAGATCCACGCTGGCCACTGCTGTGGATTTATCGCCGACACCTGTGCCAAGATGTCTATTCGTTATCTGTCCTGCTTGCGCCGTAGGAGTAGTTGGTGTTTGCACTAACGCATGAGTCTGTGCATTCGGTACACACGTTGTCGTAGATTGTGCACCTCCTTTAGTTGTCCGGTCACCGTGACGTGTTGCAGCGCCACCAATCGACACGCGCTTAACCTCGCTTTTTGAACAATATTTACATTCCCATGAATGGGACCCGGTACGACGTGCAGTGGAACAAAATTTATTAAAAGCGGTGTCTGAGGGACCTGTACAACCCTTATGTATCCATGCACAGCACTTGGAGCACTCGATTGCGTTTTGATTCGACTTAATTTCCCGCTCACACAAACAATAAACTACACTGTCCGCCATCTTTACTTTATATTATGTCCGTCAATTAAAAGTATTAAAAGATGGGGAAATTCTTGCGGTCTATAGGTAGTGCAAAGAAATAAATTCTTGGCTTCTTGACTGTAAGTAAAGAAAGGTAGCGATTTCGGAGCACACAACACTGGGTGAACTAGTTGGCCCGAACCACTACATCTCACCGATATAGAACTCATTGATGGATGTAAAGGGTATGATTTTAATTCTGATAAAACGGGGTCTGTTCTTCAGACACCCTGGGTGTAAGCCTGCCTGATGAAGGGTAAGGTCCCAGGAACCGCGATTGCAAGGGGGCACCTGGACCAGAGTCAAAAATAGTCCCTTTTCCCTGATTTTTTGACGGTCTTTATTGCAGTAGCAAAGAATTTAATTCTTTGCATTTTTAATATTAAAATATCTTTGCTGAACGTTATCTAACTTATAATGTTAGTCACATAAATATGAGATAACTACTAAGGTGCGGACACTTTAAGACGCGCTACATCGACGAAACTTGAATATATCGAGTGGCCCATGAATTTACCGAATTTTTACGAAGTGGCTCTTAACTAGTCTTGACGGGATAGAGCCCAAGATTTATTAATAAAATGTGTTAGTTTTTACAATAGTTGTTGCTGATGATTTCTAATTGAATGCGGCTAGAAATTTAAGACATGAAATTGGTACCCGACCAAAGCAAACCTAACTTGCCCAACGCGGAGCTGTACGAAGAAGTTCGCAACCAAATGTTAATAAACAAATTAGCTGATTAAAAAAATTAAAGACTAGAAAAAGCGAGGTATTTCCCAGAAGAATTAAAATAGATACTTTTTGTTATAAATGAAAATAACATCTACGGCAAAAACTTAGTTTGCAAAAAGGCATTGGGTTCCACTAAATGCATTTAAACTAAGTTTCTAATACTACAATTTTTATGAAATTCCAATCTATATTAAAACTACTTAGCAAGTTCAGCTACAATTCTAATTAAATAAATTGTTAATTATTCCTGTGATGACTAGTAACCAATACAGCACTTTTCCACTTTTGAGGAACTTCATTTTATTTATCCCTCTTATTTTAATTATTACAACGGGAAAATTGTCCATATAGATACTATTCTATAGTAACGATTTCAGTTGTCCCAGTAAAACTAAAAATAGCTTTTGTCCTGACCCAGGTAACTAATAGAAAAGGTAGATAAATGAAATGAAATTAATATTACATTTTGTTTGGTTGTATTAATGAATTATTGCTCCTAAATATATATATATATATATATATATATATATATATATATATATATATATATATATATATATATATATATATATATATATATATATATATATATTGTAAATTAACCTCCTTCACAAAAGGAAAAGCACTGAAAAGTATAACATAAGTATTGTTACGTATTTATTACTGCGGTTAACTTAATTTTGTTCATTTTTATATAAAAAAAATATGTTTAGTGCGCCTATTATTATCACCTCCCTTCAACTTATCTCCTCCTCTTTCAATTTGTAATGGCCATGTTATATTAGATTTGCTGGCCTCAATAGCCCCAAAAATGACATTAGTTGACATTTTTGAAGAAATACCAACCCGCCCCTTTAACCAGTCACCGTTAATTTTTATAACATCGGTTACACAAAATTAGCTTTTCTGATCTTAATAACCCCGAAAAAGTCACATTAGTTGACACTGTTAGAGAAATTGCCAATCGACCTTCTCCCTGTTAATTTTCTTAACATATTTTACACAAAAATATATTTTTTGACGTTAATCATCACGAAAATGACATATTCGTTATTATTTTTGGAGAAATTTTGGAAAAATTGTCAATCGCTCCTTCCCCCTCCCGTTAATTTTTTTACGATCTGTTAATCTTTTAGACAAAATTAGATTTTCTGACCCCAATAACCCTGAAAATGACACATTTAACATTTTTGGAATAATTCCCAGCCGCTCCTGTTAATCTCCCCTCGGTTAAGTTTTTTTAACATAGACAAAATTAGATTTTCTGACCTCAACGGTTCCGAAACTGACATATTCGTTCTTTTTTAAGTCGTTCCCTTTAAATATCCCGCTTCCTCGATAACTTTTTTAACATCTGTTAGACAAAATTGGATTTTCTGACCTCAATAACCCAGAAAATGATACATTAGTTAACGTTTTTGATGAAATTGCCAGTCGCTTCTTTTTACCCCCCACATGTTAATTTTATTAAGATCTATTACACAAAATTGGATTTTTGGACCTTAATAACATATTGGTTCACATTTTTTGAAGAAATTGTTAATCGCTCTTTTTATAACCCCCACCCCCCGTTAATTTTTTTACCAACTGTTAGACAAAAGTAGATTTTCCAATAACCCCAAAAATGATTCATCTAACATTTTTGGAGAAATTCCCCCCCTCCGTTATATTTTTTAACAGCTGTTAGACAAAATAAGATTTTCTCAGCTCAATAACCCCGGCAATGACATATTAGTTATCTTGGAAAAATTCCCAGCCGCTTTATTTATCCCTCCCCCTCCACACACGCTAATTTTCTTATCATTTATTACACAAAATTGTATTTTCTAAATAGCTATAAAACATGTGTTTATTTTTTAGAGTATTTTACTTAGTTTTAAGGTAATAGAACCGTATAACAATTTACATTCCAATTTCCATCCATTACAAACTTTGAACCCCCCATTTCACCCCCTTAAGGGTTGATTTATTGAAAACTGTAAAACACGTGTTTAAACATTTAAACATTAAAATATTTAGATATTGAATATAGTTATTTAAGATCGCATGGCGATTTTACACCTAATGTAACGAAAAATATCGAGATTGAATAAAGACTTTTTAGATACGATAGAACAGGACTTAAGTAATGTTACTTTCATTGAGGTAGAATTATCCCCTAAGCCGTCACATCCACCTCCTTGAAAATCTTAAAAGGGAATATAGGTTAAGTGACACATTGTTTGAAAGTCCTCTCAATTATGTACATTGTGACGCTTCGGTTTTTTAAATTGAATAACTCATTGATGAGTTATGTTCATTGAAATATTTTGATTTGGAATGTAATTATTTAGGATCGCATGGCGCATTACCTAAAGTAAAGAAAAATATCGAGATTGAATAAAGACTTCTAAGATACGATAAAACGGGAGTGAAATAATACCAGAGAAAAATAACACAGAGAGAATAATATCTCTTCTTTCCGCCAGCTCGACAACGCGATGGCCTTCAAACGGCAACATCCCGATATTGGCGCGTGTGATTCTCACAATACATCCCGACATTAGCCAGTGCGGTAGCAACACGGCAAGTAGAGAGAGTTTTCTGCGGCGCGTCTCAATACTCACTCTCACTGTGCTTTATAATAACCCAAAATCTGCATCGCACGCCCATGGCAGCTTATTTCGACGTCGGTTTGGAGGTCATAGCAAGCAAATCGTATTTATGAATGAAATCGGTACGAGATATTATTCCCTCTGTCTTATTTTTCTCTGGTAATACTATTTTCATTGTGGTAGAATTATCCCCTGAGCTGTCACATCTACCCCTATAAAAATCTTAAATTGCTTAAGTGACACCTTGTTTGAAAGGCCTTTCAATTATGTATATTCTGACCCTTCGATTTTTCAAATTGAGAGGCCTTTCAAACAAGGTGTCACTTAACCTTTCTTCCCATTTAAGATTTTAAAGGGGGTGGATTTGACGGCTTAGGGGATAATTCTACCACAATGAAAATATCATTACTTCACTCCTGTTTTATCATATCTAAGAGGTCTTTATTCAATATCGATATTTTTCGTTACCTTAGGTGTAAAATCACCATGCGATCTTAAATAACTACAAATCAAACTATTTCAATGGGCATAACTCATCAATGGGTTATTCAATTTGAAAAACCGAAGCGCCACAATGTACATAATTAAGGGGCCTTTCAAACAAGGTGTCTCTTAACCTATCTCCCATTTAAGATTTTTAAGGGGGTGGATGTGACGGCTTAGGGAATAATTCTACCACAATGAAAATAACATAATTTTACTTCCCCCTTCATACTACGAGAACAGTTTTAAGCGTTTTGAAATTTCTTTCTTGGTTCTAAACTTATAGCCCATAGATAACAGGATGAGAACTTATCAAAACCCAACTGGTCAACTGAAAGATCTTAATTTAAACCCGTACTCGATCTTAAACCTTTGTAGTAAATTCCGGTGCAAATTTTTAGTAAATATTTTTTAGATAATCTTATTTTTTTTCTATTTCAGTCCAAAGAAATACCTGCTTTCAGAATTAGTGGATTATTTTTATCGTGTTATGAGAAAAGATGAAGATTGGGGATACAAACGGTATGATATGAAATATGATTACTTATTTCAGTTGAAAGTTTCACTTACTGAGAAATATTCACTAAATTGGCCCATTGCAAATTTACACTGGGAAAAGATAGAGAGAGAACATCTATCTGATACAGTTGAATCTGACATACCAACATTAGAAGATTTAGGTATTAATTTAACATCTATCGAAAATCAAATTCCGTGGGAGCTTAAACCCTGGACTTACGGTTTATACCATGGACATGATGTTGATGATCCCATACCACCACCAGCGCCACCTAAAGTTGTAATATAGAAGTTTGTACACATTTTAATTGTTAATATATTGAGTTAAAATATTTTAAGTTAAACATAATTCTCTTATATTAGGTTAGTTCGGAGTTCTTTAAGATTTCAGTTTTTTGTGACCTCATAAATTATCCCAAGCTCCTTGGGTAAAGTGACAAGTCAATGACAGTACCTAAATTATTTTGAAATTTTCTTAGTTCAAAAAACTGAGTTCGTATCTCAATGTTTCTTTAAAGTTTATTAAATAATTGTATGGACAGCCCAAGCAACACACCATAGTTAAATAAACATTTATTTTTCGTTTATACCACAAGTATAATTATGGTGTAAGGTTTCTACCCACGATAAAGGATAAAATGTCCGCGAGATATATGTTTCAATATGGTGGACTATATCCAAATTAAAAACGTTTATAAAATTCGTGTAATAATCTTGTACAGAAACACGATTATATGTGGTATAAATTAATCGTTAAAATATAGTTCATGGTATTTAGATTAGTAACGTTTTTGATACACGTTTAATAGTGATTGATACGCTACGATGATATCTGGTAAAACACAAACATTGAAATACAGGGTTCGGCAAAATGTATTACCCATTTTATTTCATTAATAACACAAAAACGATCCGGTTATTTTGAATGAAAATAGTTTTAAATGGAAAAGTAGACTTTGGAAATTTTGTTAGAATTGTTGACAGTTGTCAAAATGGAGCGTTGGTCTACACAACATCGCGTCTTTTGTATTGAGAAATCGATTCAATTTAATTCAGTAATCGCTGTTCAAAGGTGTTTTCGACGTCATTTTAATGTCCGTCGCTATCCTCAGCCTAAGACTATTTAGGCTTGGCGCAATAAATCGAGACAACTGGGATCTATTGTAGACAAAAAATCAAGTGGAAGACCAATAACTGCCTACAGTGATCGTAACGAAGAAAGAGTAAGAAATACCGTTTTGCTAGTCGGAAAAAACCCGCTGTTAAACATGCTTCCGTCCTTGGTTTGAGTGATCGAAGCACGAGAAGAATGTTAAAACGCATGAATTTTCATCCATATAAGATCGCAATAGCTCAGGAAATAAATGATTAAGATAAGATTAATAGACTTGAATTTTGTCGTCTGATTCATGATAATCACCATGGTATCGAAAGTAACCTTTTCATCAGTGACCAGGCACATTTTTATCTCAATGGCGATGTAAATAAGCAAAATTGCCGTTACTTGGCTCAAGAGAATCCTCGGGCAATTCATCAGCGACCTTTACATTGCCCTAAAGTAACTGTATGTTGTGTCATTTCATCGTCTAGAATAATTGGGCCTTATTTTTTTTGAAGAGTAAGATGGTAACCGTTACCGCTGCGCGCTATGTTCAAATGCTGCTGACATTCTTTTTACCTCAAATTAAAGAAGAAATACTCGTAGGACACTACTGGTTTCAACAAGTCATACGGCGAGAATAAGCATGGACATTTTAAGAGAATCCTTTCCAAACAGACTCATTTCAAGAAATGGTACGATTCCATGGCCAGCAAGATCTTCTTTGGGGCTATTTAAAGCTTAAAGTGTTTGTGAATAAACCCAGAAATTTAAGAGATTTGAAATTAAACATTAGAAATGAAGTCAATGCTAACCCACGTCACGTTTTTCAAAACGTTATGCAAGAATTTGCTAATCAATTAGAAAAATGCATTGAGAAACATGGCGATCATTTACGAACCACTATATTTAAATCATAAAAACTCCCATCTTTCTAGTTTAAAAATATGTATTAATTAGTTTTATTATTCAAGTTAATAAATTTTTAAAACCTGTTTAAATTGGGTAGTTCATTTTGCCGAACCCTGTATAATATAAGATCTACAAAGTATTTACATTTACAGGACACATTTAATACTTTTTGATACAATACATTTATGCGATGTATCCCATAAAATTCGCATATTCATATAAGAAAGCCTACCTATTTTGATTTCTTTGAAAATATTACTCTTCCTAACAACTATAATGTAGGAAAAAATAAAAGCCTAGGAAGAAAGAACATACCAATATTATTATTGTATAAAGAGTACATATACTTACACAAAACAAAGGGTTAAAATATATAATTTTTAACAAACGTAAACCAGTACAAGAGTGTAGGTACTCCTGAGTATTCAAAAAAAAAATTACAGATCCTTCACAACCTACAAGCTTTTTAAGCTGATCTATTATAAATCTTTCGTTTGAACTATAAACTATAACAATATTTTAACTTTATATGCAGGTTTGGCAAACAAATACCTACAGGCAGTTTACAAACTAACACCATATGCGTTTAGACTGTGAACTACATATGCTTAGTATTGTCATAAGTAGGAAAGAAAAAGTTAAGTAATTTAAATATATAACACAATATAAAAATATTTTTTTTTACTAGGAACAACATAATAATATTCATAAAAAAGCATAGGTGCGCCTAATTTAGTAAGCTTGTATAAATATATATGTACATACCGGTTATCACCGGTGATGTTACTTGTTTTTTCATTGTTAAATATGTAATATAAGTTTGCCAAAAGTAGAAAAACAATTGAAGTTGTTGACTGTCAATAATATAGTAATAAAAAATAGTTGTCAAAATTGCATAATCTTTTAAAAAAAGGTCAAAAATAGTAAAATATAATCCCTGGCAGTGGTCAGGCGTCGTTACATAGTCCTTCGGCAGGATAGTAAGATATAATCCCTGGCAGTGGTCAGGCGTTGTTACACGATAGTAAAATATAATCCCTGGCAGTGGTCAGGCGTCGTTACATGGTCCAGATGTCCATTAAAAGTAATTTAGAAGGATTAAGAAAAAGTTCAAGGATTACAAAGGAGATTCCACAAAGAAGATATTTATCTGAAGAACAGATGCAAGTCTTGGGTGAAAGTACAGTAAGATTAACGCAAAATAAAAAACAAACCTCACAGGATTCCCAGAGTAAGCCAGTTATAAATAATTCTAAAAGTATACGATCATCGTTATCAAATAAATCTTTAAGATATAAACAAGTTCAAGCTGAACTAGAGGCGGAGAAGAAAAAAGCGGAAATTGATAAAAGAATAATTGAAAAAGAGTTGGAATTAAAACAGATCGAAATTTTAGATGAAATGAAAAATTTACAGGAAATTGATAATAGGTCCTCTAGAAATTTATCTGTTGAGAATTGGGTCGAAAAAACTGTAGATATAATTAATTTTTATAACACCAATAAAAGTTCTAGGCCCGACAAACAACAGTCTGTACTTGGAAAGAGTTCATCGTCAATTTTAGTACCCATAGAAGAAGACCATGAAGCTTATAGCGAAGCAGACACGGATCAAGGAAACGTACAGGTTACAGAACAAGATAAAGCTGAAGTCAGTAGTGGTAGCGGTAAGCTAGAAAGTAATTTTTTGCAATTTTTGGCAAGGCAGTCTATAAATAAAGAACTTCCACGTTTTTCTGGAGATCCTGCTGAATGGTTACATTTCAAAAAAGAATTTGATGAAACTACACAGGTGTGTGGCTTTAGCGATAGAGAAAACACAGTCAAGGTTCAAAAATGCCTAACAGGGAAAGCTCGAGAATCTGAAGAGGCTTTGCTAAATTTTACATGCGACGTAAATAAAATTATAAATATAATGGAACAAAGATTTGTCAAGCCAGAGTATATAATCAATAATTTAATAGAAAAGGTTAAGAGATTTCCCCAAATAAGCGATGAAAATTTCGAAACCATTCTTGATTTTTCAACATTTATTCAAAATCTAACCGTGATATTGTCAAATCTGAAATGTCAGTCATACATGACAAATCCCCAACTATTACAACAGGTTATAATGAAACTTACACCTCAACTAAAAATACAGTGGGGTAGAGAAGTTATTGATACGTCAAAAAATGTGCCAGTTCTATCTCGTACAAAGTTAAGGTGGGTAATTAATGGAAACATAACCCCATTTAGTGGAAGATGTGACAAAGAATTTGTTTTACATATTGATAGGCATGACTACAGTTTAAGTGAGATGGTAAAACAAAGTTTCTACGATTTGAGTTCAAGAAATCACTGGCGACGAGCACAGTATTTTGCTGACATGTGCTGGAAGCGATGGATAAGAGAGTACCTCCCCTCTCTTACTAGAAGAACAAAATGGTTCTACAATGATAACAGAACTGTAAAAGTTGGCGATATAGTGGTGATTGTCGACTCCGATTTACCAAGAAATAGCTGGCCAAAGGTTTGGTTACAAAGACATACCCCGGTGCAGATGAGCAAGTCCGTGCGGTAGAAGTGAAGACGAAGACTGGTATGGTACATTCCGAAGACCTGTGGTGAAGTTATGCGTCCTCGACGTGAAATCGTAAACTTCGTTGTACAAGGGGCGAGAATGTACATACCGGTTATCACCGGTGATGTTACTTGTTTTTTCATTGTTAAATAATATAAGTTTGCTAAAGTAGAAAATAATTGAAGTTGTTGATTGTCAAAAAAATAGTAATAAAAAATAGTTGTCAAAATTGCATAATCTTTTAAAAAAAGGTAAAAAATAGTAAAATATAATCCCTGGCAGCGGTCAGGCGTCGTTACAATATACGTCTTTTGTCATGCAAAATTTTGGTTTTTTACTTTATTTGTCAAGCTGTTACATGTAATAACCAAAGTTTTGCAAACGGGGGTAAGTCCAGAGACGGCTTCTAACCTAGTTGGAAATAAAATCAGGGTTCGATGTGCAAATAAAATACAAATATTTATTTACCCACATTGTGTTATTTGAAAGTGCGAGATAAGAAAATACCATACAGGGTGTCTGAAAAGTCTTAGCATGGTGAAATATCTTTACTATTAATAAAGATAGAGACACCAAATTTTAGTTGTATCTTATTGGGTAATAAATCTACTTTTTTATGTAATTTGACTTTTTCAGCCCCCTTGGGGGGTTACACTAGGGAGTTGAGGTCAAAAATTTTGAATGCAAACCTATGACGGGTGGCTCTTCTTTTAAAAGTCTTCAAAAAAGAAACATTTTACCGCAACTCCCGTATTTTAATGCATTTTTAAATGGCAAGCCTATAAAAATTATAAATCGTAAATCGTATAATCGGGCGGGGCACAAGTCGACCATTAGTCGACCTCTTGTGCCATACAGTACCAGTCTGCGCTGCTATTTTTTGTTTTGTGGGGCACTTGTTTTCTTTTTTCCAACTTTACCTCTTCATTTGTCGCTTTTATATTTTTGGTTTTTTGACATCTGCGCAGTAGACCAAAATGCGTACCACGCGCAAACCGAGCGTGCTAGACATGCGTACGCACTTTCAGGAGATGTACTTGGGTGTCTACATCCGAACCCATTCACTTTTAAGAATATATCCCCAATAGTCAAGGTACCACTACGGATTTAACTTTATAACTTTTTCCCAAGTTTATTTCGACTTTATTTTTCGTTATTTGCCATATGCGCAGTGGACCAAAATGAGTACCACGCGCAAACCGAGCGTGCTGGACATGCGCACGAACTTTCAGGGGATGGACATTGGTGTCTACATTTGAACCCATTCACTTTTAAGAACATATTCCCAAAAGGCAAGGTACCACTACGCATGTAACTTTATAACTTTTTCCCAAGTTTATTTCGACTTTATTTTTCGTTATTTGCCATCTGCGCAGTGGACTAAAATACGTACCGCGCGCAAACTAAGAGGGCGAGACATGCGCACGAAATTTCAGGGGATGCACTTTGGTGTCTACATTCAAACCTATCCACTTTCAAGAATATATCTCCAATAGTAAAACTACAACTACGTATATAACATATTTTTACGATTTTATGACGTCTTACTTTTTTGAACATTCGTAATTATGTGAATGTAGACACGCACATCCCCTGAAATTTCGTGCGCATGTCTAGCCCTCTTAGTTTGCGCGTGGTACGCAGTTTAGTCCACTGCGCAGATGGCAAATAACGAGAAATAAAGTCGAAATACACTTGGGAAAACGTTATAAAATTAACTACGTAGTGGCACCTTGACTATTGGGGATATTCTTAAAAGTGAATGGGTTCGAATGTAGACACCCAAGTACATCTCCTGAAATTGCGTACGCATGTCAAGCACGCTCGGTTTGCGCGAGGTACACATTTTGGTCTACTGCGCAGATGTCAAAAAACAAAAAATATAAAAACGACAAATGAAGAAGTAAAGTTGGAAAAAAGAAAAAGTGCCCCACAAAACAAAAAATAGCAGCGCAGACTGGTACTGTATGGCACAAGAGGTCGACTAATGGTCGACTTGTGCCCGATTATACGATTTACGATTTATAATTTTTATAGGCTTGCCATTTAAAAATGCATTAAAATACGGGAGTTGCGGTAAAATGTTTCTTTTTTGAAGACTTTTAAAACAAGAGGCCACCCGGCATAGGTTTGCATTCAATATTTTTGACCTCAACTCCCCAGCGTAACCAACCCCCCAAGGGGGTTGAAAAAGTCAAATTACATAAAAAAGTAGATTTATTAACCAATAAGATACAACTCAAATTTGCTGTCTTTATCTTTATTAATAGTAAAGATATTTGACCATGCTAAGACTTTTCAGACACCCTGTATGGTATTTTCTTATCTCGCACTTTCAAATAACACAATGTGGGTAAATAAATATTTGTATTTTATTTGCACATCGAATTCTGATTTTATTTCCAACTAGGTTAGAAGCCGTCTCTGGATTTACCCCCGTTTGCAAAACTTTAGTAATAACCTAGCTGTCCCTAAAAAGAGCTAATGATGTATGCACCTAAAAAGAGCTATTGATGTATTTAGGTACGGATATATTTTGGTTTTCGGCGAATTTTGAGAATAATACTTAATAGTTAATGTCTATAGTGGAATAAAGGTTAATAACACAACCCCACGAAAAAAAAAGTCATGTCCACTGGACTAGATCCCCATGTCTATATGTTTTCGAGGTCGCTGAATCCGAATCCGACATCCGTTTCTCCGCATCAGGTCATTGGACACCGTAAACCACCCCCTTAATTTCTAGGGTTGCTTAGCATCTGACTCGGGTGTCCTCTGCTCTTCTTCTTTGTTTATTTCAAAGTGAGAGGTGGGGAGGGTAGAGGGTTAACATCCGATCCGGAACGCACCCCCCGAGGGGGTGAAACCACCCTTTCAGGGGGTGAAACCAGTTTTTTTCTGTTTTCGAAGGATTTTTGTCAGAATCACGACGGAGGAGGGGTTTGTATATACATATACATGTACAAATATGAATTTATATATACATTATATATACACACATATGTACAGGGTGTTGGAAAAAGGCCGGTACCCCCAAAAATTTCCCAGGGGGTATGGTTATTTAAGGACGTCTCACTCGTATAGCATAGGAAATTTTCCGGGAAATCGAATAACGTCAGATTTGGTCCCGATAAGGGCCTGGGCCCTGTGAGGCCTAAGTTTGAGTTTTCATATGGGAACCCCGCTTTTTGCAGATTCGGATTCAGCCGAAAATTTTGCGTTCAGATACGTGGATCTCAAATTTTTATGGGCCATATCGGGCCCAATACCAGCCTTCGCCTTTAGAGAGCCATTTTGGTAGGCCTGAGACATCATCATGGGACCGTCAGATGGAAGGAATTTGAGAATGGAGGTGAGCAGTGCGTGGCAATTTAAAGGTGCGTTTCCTATGGATCGGCTGACGCTCGCGGCTGCCGCACAGCGTCTGACGCCTAGTACTGTTCATGTGACAATTTAATGTATCCGTTTCTTTTCGAGCGTCAGACGCAAGCTTCAACGTCAATGGATTACTGGCGTCAGCCGGCCGCTGAGCGGCAGCCGTGAGCGTCAGCCGCCCCATAGGAAATGCACCTTAAACACGCGATCATGCTTATCTATAGCGATTGGCTGTTTGTGGCTACAATCAGCAATAAGTATGGTTACAGCTCCCTAAAATCCGTCGCTTCGATTGGGCCCAGGGACCTTATCGGGCCCAAAATATGACAACGCCATTCGATTCCCTGGAAAATTTCTTGTGCGATATGCGTGAGACATCCTTAAATAAACATCTCCCCTAGGAAATTTTTACGGGTACCGGCCTTTTTCCAACACCCTGTATATATGTATATATACAGGTGTTTAATTCAAGTAAAAGATTTGGTGTAAAATACCAGAGACTAGATAAGAATAAGACTACTCGTGGGAATTATGGGCATTTTAGTTTCACGAAAAAACAGTAGATGCCGCTACTCATACTTCATCGTGTGATCAGCGGTCACTAGGAAATACTTTTCTATAATTTTAACCGACTATTGCAAGGCTGCGTTGCCAGCGTGTTGTTGGCTTACAACGCAACGGGGGGATTTAGGCGAGCGCGACGGCTTCGGCAGTGCAGTCATTAACGAAGGGCATCACTGCTCGAGTTGCTGGGCTTAGATTTAAAACGATGTCGGTCAATCGGAAGCATAGTGAAATGTATATTTTTATTATACTTCTTTGAAAACACCTTATTTTCATCTGTTTTAGTAATAATGTAAGATGGGCTTTTTCGGGCTAGCGCACGGAAAGAGCGCACGGAAAAAATTTTCCTGGTCTCCAGTTCTTTCAGTGTGCTGAATGAAGATACCGACTATTTTTTGGCTTTAAAATAGAAATATAGGTATAGGAAAATAAACTAAACTCAAGAAAGTCTATATGCTATCTGATATTTAATATGTACCTATTTTGTATTTTATTTCGTAAATATTTGAATATTTAGATGAATTTCTGAAATATTTTTTGACGTTTTGTCAATCTTATCTGACATAGACAAATTTAAATCACCTTTTAAATGATTTGAAAGTTACCATGAAAACGCATCATACCTGCCAAAGACCATATTGTCAGCGTTGTTAATTTTCTGTCAATTAAATTCATTCTAATAAAATGTTCTCTCAACCTGAAAAAGTGGCATCTTTCATTATTAATAGTTAATTTTTAATTACTCTAGTAGTTTTTTTTTTAAATTCCGATAACAGTTGTGAAAATAAAAATATTCCAAGTTTATTTTGTATGTATGTATTTTTTTATGTTATATTTTGTTTTATGTTATCGTTTTCAAAGAAGTATAATAAAAAATATCGTTCATTACACGTCCAGAAATGGATTTTCCGTGCTTGCTTGACTTCCCGTGTTCGGCTGCGCCTCACACGAGAATTTGTCAAGCGCGCACAGAAAAATCCTTTTTTCCGGACTGGTAATGAAATATACTATTTCAGTGGGAAAGGTTTTGTAGTAAGCAGTTTTGTTAAAATCTTGGCGGGGTAGTAAATTAAATTAACTAATTTAGAAATAGTGTACTTATGTAATGTAAATAATTTTTTATTTACCTAGTTGCCGGGAAACTTCAGGAATAGCTTCTACACATCAAATATTAAGAAAAGTTTCCATTAACACATGTTCGGAAACGCTTTGCTTAAGAGGTACAGGGTGTTGAAATTTTATTTTTTTCCGAGTTTTTTCATTTTATCTTGTAATCATAATAATAATTGTGTTGAAATTAGTGTAGGGTTAACTTTTGACACATTTTATTAAAAACTTTTGAAACAACATACAGTGTGATATTTATCCTGAGAGCATGATCCCTTTTATTGCACCCTCGCGAACTTTCGTTTACGACGCCACTGGCTACTTATAATTAAATAATTAGTACCGCTATTTACTTCTAAGATATTTTGGTCGAATTTTGTTGAACCTGAAGCTAGCGGCCAGCAGTTGGCTGACGAAACCTGTGACGCGAAGTATACCTACCCGGTATTGGAAACAAGTAATTAAATACAGTACCATAAGTCGATATCGCCCTTTAACTGCAAAATTTTTATCTCAACTTGGTGGGGAGGTTTCAGATTTTCTAAATTGCCCAAAAATACTAGAAAAACCAAACAAGTAGTGACTACAGGGCTCACCCAAAAAATTCTATTATCCTAATTAAAAACTTAAAACATACAAGCATATTATTTTAGTTGACGTTTATACTTGGTGGAAATTATGGAAAGATTTAAATCAAGACAAAAAATATCATACATAAAGCATTTAACAAAAATCAGAGGCTCTTCGAAAGTTTAAAATTTTACTAAATATAGCACAATATTTTAGTTCACGTATAAACCTGGTGGAAAGAAGAGATTTGATATAATGCAAACATTAGTCGACCTCTTGTGCCATACAGTACCAGTCTGCGCTGCTATTTTTTGTTTTGTGGGGCACTTGTTTTCTTTTTTCCAACTTTACCTCTTCATTTGTCGTTTTTATATTTTTGGTTTTTTGACATCTGCGCAGTAGACCAAAATGCGTACCACGCGCAAACCGAGCGTGCTAGACATGCGTACGCACTTTCAGGAGATGTACTTGGGTGTCTACATCCGAACCCATTCACTTTTAAGAATATATCCCCAATAGTCAAGGTACCACTACGTAGTTAACTTTATAACTTTTTTCCCAAGTTTTTTTCCACTTTATTTTTCGTTTTTTGCCATCTGCGCAGTAGACCAAAATGCGTACGACGTGCAAACCGAGCGTGCTGGACATGCGCACGGAATTTCAGGAGATGGACATTGGTGTCTACATTTGAATCCATTCACTTTTAAGAATATATTCCGAAAAGGCAAGGTACCACTACGGATTTAACTTTATAACTTTTTTCCCAAGTTTATTTCGACTTTATTTTTCGTTATTTGCCATCTGCGCAGTGGACCAAAATGAGTACCACGCGCAAACCGAGCGTGCTAGACATGCGCACGAACTTTCAGGGGATGGACATTGGTGTCTACATTTGAACCCATTCACTTTTAAGAACATATTCCCAAAAGGCAAGGAATAGTCGAAGTCGAATCGACTATTCGAATCGTTGAGTCGACTATTCGAATATTCGTGGACTATTCGAACATTCAATATTCGAATATTTGAATTATAAATGAAGTAAGTATTCGAATATTTTAATTTCAAAAATTCCAAGCCCTAGTCTACACTCGAACCTATTCACTTCTGAGAGTATATTATCGCCAACAGTAAAGGTACAATTACGTGTTTAACTTTTCTCCCCAACTTTTTCAAACTTTAAATATTCGAATTATTGAAGATTTGAATAGTTTCCACGAATATTTAAATAGTCGATTCGACTGACAGAATTTTCGAATAGTCGATTCGAGTATTCGGATAGTCGAATCGAATAGTCGAACCGACTATTCGTATAGTCGAATCAACTACTCGAATAGTCTATTCGAATAGTCGATTCGACTAGTCGAATTGTTAAGTCGACTATTCGAATAGTCGGATCGACTATTCGAATAGTTGATTCGACTATCCGAATAGTCGGTTCGACTATTCGAAAATTGTACTAGTCGAATCGACTATTCGAATATTCGTGGAGACTATTCGAACATTCAATAATTTGAATATTTGAATTATAAATGAAGTTGGTATTCGAATACGTAAATTTCAAAAATTCCAAGCCCTAGTCTACACTTCGCATTCACTTTTAAGAATATATTATCGCCAACAGTAAAGGTACAGCTACCTATTTTAACTTTTCTCCCCAACTTTTTTCCAAATTTGTTTTCGACTTATCTATTTTTTTTAATAAAATATAAAAGAATAAAACATTTTAATAAAAATGTTTTAATTTTATTTTTGAAACAGAAGGCTATAACTTCATATTTGGACATAACTTTTAATTCTAAACAAGTTTAAATAAATATTTGAAATAAATGGAAAAATGAGGGTACCTACTTTACTTTTGCACTACTTTCAAATATTTGCATCTCCCTCGAATATCCCTTTTTTTCAACTTTTGGCGGGCGATCTTATAGTTTAAGGACATATAGCAACTCTTATCAAGAATAACGTTTTTGGTGTGCTATTTTTTGCCTTATTTTAAACTCTCCACCAAGTATAAATGTGAACTAAACCATGCTGCTATATTTAATAAAATGACGAACATTTTTAACGTTCGAAGAGTAGTCTCACATTTTTGTCACAACCATTATGTATACCTATTATTTTTTGCCTTATATCAAATCTCTCCACCAAGTATAAACGTGAACTAGAATAGGGTGCTATGTATATTTAGTAAAATGACGAAAATTTTAAACTTTCCAAGAGAACCCGTAGCCTCTGATTTTTGTCAAATCCTTTATAAACGTTTGGTTTTGCATTATTTCAAATTATTCACCAAGTATAAACATGAACTAAAATATGGTGCCAGGAATATTTAGTAAAATGACGAACATTTTAAACTTTCCACAGACCCCGTAGCCTCTGATTTTTACCAAATCCTTTATAAATGGTTGTTTTTGCTTTATTCCAAATCTCTCCACAAAGTATAAACGTGAACTAGACTATGCTGCTATATTGAGTAAAACGACGAGAATTTCGAACTTTCGAAACGACCACGTAGCCTCAGATTCTTGTCAAATCCTTTATGTATATTATTTTTATATTTTATTTTATGTATAAATGTGAACTAAAATATGTATATTTGGAACATTGACCAAAATTTTACACTTTTCAAGTTTTTGCATTATTTTAAATCTCTCCACCAAGTATAAACGTGAACTAAAATATGCTGCTATATTTATTAAACTTAAAGTTGAAGTTATTCACCGTACATATGGGGAACTAGAGGGTCTGTATTTATATTAATGTATAATGTAAATATGTAATGTATAAATCTTATCTATATGCAAAATATGACTTCTGTAAAATGCACAATCTTTAAATTAAAGCAACAGAAATTAATTTTTCTAAGATTCTGACCCTGTATATATAAATTCCATCGGAGGTTTAGTCTGCTTCGAGCTCGAGCCAGTGTAAGCCCCAGTATAGGTATATGCAAATTTCGTGTTTTCTGGTTAAGTAATTTGTCCGCTTTTCGTGCCAACAGATAGACAGACCGACCGAAACAGAAAACCATGTTTTCCGTGATCTAGAGTCTCCAAAAAGTGGAGATTTAAAAAAAACCTGAGTGATTTTTTCACGAATACAGTACTTCTTTCAGCGTGAGAATTAAAATATTTCTGTCCGCGACTTGCTAAAGACTAATTTTTAGACAACCTCCCATACATAGTTAAACTAAGTTAAAACTTAGAAATGTTAATAGAAATTATGTAAATTCTCTCCTATATACTATTTAATTGTACACATACATACATATAATAATACAGCTACTATGCACGACGATCTTTGTTGCAAACCCTGTATAATATACAAAACTGTGTTAAACAAGCAGTAGGTACGGAACAACAAGTAATTACAATAATCTGATACGTATTTACAAATATTGTAACAAAACATAAATCAAAACTATCTGGCAATAATGGACAAACAACATCGGCATCTCTGAGCAAAGTATGAAACCACAGATCAGCGAATCCACCAAAATATCGCAAGGGAGACCATTCTTCAAGCTAGTTTTTTCGAGGTGATTTTTTCCAGTAATAATAAAACAAAAAATTTAAGCCTAACTCATTTAAATTAAAAATTACTCGATAAATAAAAATAAATTAGATGGCTCCAAGAGATTACTATCGGATGGGGCCGATGGCGTAAATAACATAATACAATTCCTTACCCAGGGCCAACACCAGCCACAGCCACAGCCTGGTTGCTTCCCTCTGGCAATTGTATGGAAATGTACATATTGTCATGTAACTAAATATATTTAAGTAAATAGATGTAAGGAAGTATTATAAATATTAATGAGGAAGAAATAAAGGATGTTTGAAGAAGCAAGGGAGACCGGCTCAAGCCGAGCCGGTCTCCCCGGCAGGCCCGAAATCGGCGCACGCCAGCTTCTCTTAGTCTATCTACTCTCTGATAATACGTATATCATACCTTTAATAATACCTTTAATATTGTTTAACGACTTTTGGCGGTTTAAGTGGCTCCATATGCAGTATATCATGAAAAAGCATTAACCTCATGAATATGCGAAAGTTCGTATTTGTACAATTATTTTTAAATCAAAATAGTATAATACAGACGTAGGTATATTACATGGTTGGCAACATATACGTTTATCGTCAACGTTTAATTAATATCGTCGGTGAAAATTGTTAACCTGCTAACTCCATTTTAACCAATTTTACAGGAGAGCATTAAAACCGCCTAGATAAATTAATATACTTGTTATAAATGAAAATTTTGCGTTATATTATTGATCACACTTACTGAAAAATGAAAAAAGTTCTTTTTTACATTATTTTACTTTTACTAGGCAAATTTTGGAGATAGCAGGTCTTCATGTTTAGAAAGTAACAAATGTATACGTATTTTACGGAGTTAGCCGTTTTTCATTATGATAAATAACAAAAGTTCTTGCATGTTTTTCAGTTTATTTATTTAATATATTATATATGAAAATCATATCTATGACCTCTACTCGGTTGTACTCCATGACAAAAAATAATACTTGAATGTAAACAGCTTAAATAATTAATAACAGTGTTTCAAACTTTTGCATTACTAAACTCAAAATATGATTTTGCCACTTTAATAAACTTTAATGTCAATAAATTGTTTTTCAAAGCCACCTTCGATTTTTATTCATTAAAATTGCTATTGCAATAAATAAGAAAATGAGTTTTCGGCGAATAACTTTTAATGTGTTAGGAATTGCGACAGGGTTGTAATTAGAAAAATGTTTGATTTTTTTATTCCGCATCGAATGACATAAAATTATACAGGGACTCCAATTGAAAATAAGAAAAATAAAGTGCTTTAAAATTTGAAAAAGTTTGACACTCAATTTTGAACACCCTGTATATTTCGATTTAATCAAACTTGGGTAACGAGACCGCCAGACCTCACTATTAATGTTTAAAACCAGTGGTGCAAAACTGATTTTTTTTGTTTTTACTTTTTTTCGCTCATATCCCCGAACCGATTTCAATAAAACTTTAGGGGTATGTAGGTAACCATAAGAGGCACCCAAATAAGCAACAGGATATATGGCATGCAGTCTAAAAAATATATCTTCATGACGTCACACTTTTTTGGGACACCCTGTATAATGAAAAATATTTTTATGAAATGCGCCCTAAGTAAAGCCTGCAAAATATAAAAATCCTAACTTAATTAATAACTGGGCTACAGAAGACGGGAGGTGAGTTGAAGAACCCTGTATATATACAGGGACAAACGAAAACTGAAAAAAATATACTTGTCCAGTTTGGGATGCGATATAAAATATTTCACAATACATTAATATTAAGCTGCTTGATAGTTTAAATAATACCTCTTGTATAGAGCACGCTACTACGCTGGTAGGTATCACAGTATATGAGTATGATCTGTATATTTTAAAGAAAAACATTATTCGTTTGTGACTCCATTTTATAAATGATGATGCAACGAAACTTATTCGTAAATTTGACTCTTATTATAGTATATAAATATAGATATATAAATAAACTGGTCAACAAAAAAATCGGCAAAAGCGATTTTAACTCGACTTTTCGAACTGCTATAACTTTTTAAAAACTTAACTTTTTTGAGAGCGGTTTTCGGATATTGATAGCTCGTCTTGCCCAGATTAAGTGTCAAGAAGTGATTTTGCAATGGAAGTGACATTTTCATGCTATACAGGGTAATTAATAAGGTAATGTAAAACTACTAAAAGTTTAGGTGTGTGCCATATTGCCAATAATTTTTTTTGGTCATTCCGACATAGTACGTTAGTAAGCTGGTATCAATATCTCCAGACGTATTCGCCGGAATTTCAATTAATGGTCTGTGGCGAAGAATACAGGAGAAAACAAAAAAAGCATACAAATTTTGGTAGTGTCATTTTTAAAACGCTGTAGCTGGAAAACGGATTGATAGACTTTGTCGGGCTTTTAGGTATTGAAAGCCCTTTCGTGTGGTGTTTTATCTAAAAGACATTTTTTTTCAAGGTCAAAATGTTTGCGTTGTATAGGGGCGAACTAAAAAGTA
The DNA here is from genome assembly GCA_963971165.1 of Philopedon plagiatum. Taxonomy (NCBI): domain Eukaryota; kingdom Metazoa; phylum Arthropoda; class Insecta; order Coleoptera; family Curculionidae; genus Philopedon; species Philopedon plagiatum. Next base: position 44,889,459 of record OZ020192.1, on the reverse strand, counting down.
AATGAAAACCATTGTAAAAAATGATTTTTTTTAATTTGTGAAAATTGAGCAGTATGTGTTTGTTTTCTTCCAAAATGAGGGCGTTTTGTCCACCTCCCGGTTAGTTATACAGCGTAGTGTTGTAAATATCCGTATTCATTAGATATGCGAGTAGATATACTTAGCCGGAGCAGATTGCACCCCCCACCACTTTTTGATTGGTCGACCCCCCACCCAAGCCCCGCCCCCAAGCCCCGCCTCCAAGCATCTGATTGCTCGCCCCCACCTAAACCCCGCCTTCAAGCATCTGACCCCTTCCAGCAAGGCGCGCTAATTTCCCACTCCAAATTATGCATAGGAGGGATAGAAGAGAAGGGGTTGCAGCATAAAAGGTTGATAATTTCAGTTAAACGCTATTAGTTCTGAAGTAATAAAGTGTTCTTCTACTAAAGTTGAAATAAAATAAAACAATGGATTTTCAATCCAAATTGTATATTTATAATGGTACTCCATTAAATGGGCAACGGGAAGAAATGGAATCGATTCATAAGGAAGAAAAAATTTATTTTCAAAACACTACTGGTTTTTTAGCTGAGGATAGACTTAATACTCTTGTGGATGTTGACCGCTACAATTACGAGGATGATGATGATGAAGATGAAGATGAAGATGACTCCGGCACCGAGGAAGAAGTTCTGGGGAGTGGTTGTGGAGAAGAAGGGTTAGTGAAAATTAAAAAAATTAACGCTTCAGAAGCTGTGAAAGAGAACTATTTAAAACGTGAAGTGTGCGTAATGCAATCATACATATTAATCACATCCATGGCGGGTGGCATGTACAGTCTGTGTCACGAGTGTTACTTTTTATTAGCCATAGAACAACAACGTGGTAAACACATACATGTAAACACCCATTATAAGCGTGCCATGGATTGTTGTAAAGATGAAATTAAATGTAAAGTGTGAGAGCAAGTTCTACATATGATTATTTTATCAGACGTCTGTGTAATGTGTAATAAACCGGATGTACAGAAAATCACAAACCATAAAATTGAGAAAACAACCTTAGAACAAAGCGTGTGAAGACTTCTTTGAAGATTTAACTCTGCAAAATTGTTTAAACAGTATAACTATATATTTAAAAATGTTGGATCATTATAAATATACAATTTGGATTGATAATAGTTTTAGTTTAATAAATATTTCTAAGCGGAAATTTGTGTTTATATTTTCCTCAACATTAACCCAACTTAATATTCATGCGATAGATAAATGAAAAACGTAATGCAAGATAAAATTTTATTTATTACTGCATAAAGTTTAACAATTATTATTCATACTGTGTGTTAATATCACTCTTCGCACAGTAGCGTTTTTACTAACATATTTCTTTAATTCAGGTGATAAAGAGAGGTTAATCAAAAGTACAATTTTATTGGTAGCAATTCTTATAATTGTATAATAGTTTTACATTCTCCAATGCACAGTGGCAAGCTTGTACCGTTTTATGAAAATAACAATCAGGAACCTTCTTATATTTACTTAATTTTGGTTCATTAGAAGTCGGAATGCTAATAATGTTTTCGCTATCTAAAACTTTTTGTAAAAATTTTGTCTTTTCAACACCTTTTACATATACTTTTGGTTTATTAAATAAAATATATATATTTTTAAGAATATTATCAATCTCGTTTAAGTCAATGTATCCAGATTCCCAGTCTAAGCCGTGATATGTTTCACACCATGTAATAATTTTATTATCTTCAGGAGACAGCATGTTTCTTTTAAATGGAGGTTTAAATAAAAAAGTTGAAAGACGAAATCCATCATAAATTGCCACTTCTTTAGGAACGTAACCAAAGGAACAAGTATACCCTTGAATGTCAATAAAAATGTGTGAAGTGCACTCTTTCATGGTGTGCAGTGAAGTGAAGTATTGCTAGTAAAAATTCGCTTTTAAAATCCACCTTGTCGTGGAGTTGTTTTAATTATAATAAAGAAAAAAATGTTACAAAGAAAATATATTTAAAAACAAAGCAATATACAACTAAAAATTAAACTAAAAATTATACCTATAATTAAAAATACGTTTACACAACCTTTTCGGTTGTTTTCGTCGCACACACCTCAACACTTGAATATTACACTCACTCGATGGCGCGCTGCTGCTGCTGCCGTTGGCTGTGAGGGTGGTGTTGGCTCTGGGGTTGGTGTTGGCTGTGTCGCTCTCTGCTGCATTGACACCCAGTGTATCAGGGTGGAACGTGGTGGATTCTCCGCTAGGAGAATTCGGTCTTGTCGGGATATCGTAAATCCACAAATCCAGTAATAGTTCTTCCGTATCTGAATGAATCGTGTCGCAAAACTCGCTAAACTCAGGAAAACTCATTTTAGACACTTTCTTGCGCAAAGCTTCACTCATAGCGAATTTCATTGTACTGCACAGCGTGTTACGTAAAAGACAAGTGCGGTTAAAATGCGAGCGTTGTGGAAACTAATGAAAGATAACAACACGCGTCTCAATATAGTGTGAAGCAAGCTCCTCCCATATGTATAATAAAGCGGGAGAAAGGATGCACTCGACAACAAAGTTTTTTATTTGTAGCTTCATTATTGGAGATATATTTTAAAAAGTGGGTGGTGGGTTGGAATGTATGCACCAAAGTACCGCCCCTAACACTCCGTGCGCATGCGTAGCACGCTCGGTGTGCGCGTGGTACGCATTTTGGTCTACAGACAGAAAAAAAAAAAAAAAAAAAAAAAAAAAAAAAAAAAAAAAAAAAAACTCGCAGACAGAAAAAAAAAAAAAAAAAAAAATCGCAGACAGAAAAAAACAACTCGCAGACTGGTACTGCCTGGTACTAGAGGTCCCGCCCAGACGGATTCTCTTTATATTCTCTTCACGCTTCGCATTCTTCAGTGTCTGCAGTCGTACCTTGAGCTCGATATAATACAGTTGTTCCTTCTTACATTCCGCTCAATATATTTTTGTGTTCATTCCGCTACGGTTAATTTAACATCTTTTGTTCACTTCTCTTGTGCCTTGTGTTTTGTTATATCTATTTTTCGTAAGTATGACTTTAATTGATTTAACTGTCTTTGATTTAACATTCGCTTGTAATGTTCATGATTATATGGATTGCCAGATTTGTGGAATGACTGATGAACAAATTGTTGCGCTTGACTCGATCAGTATTGCGAGTGAAAGCTTTTGTGATATTAAAGTAGAGGATTATACGATAAACAATATCGGTGAAGATCTAGAAAACATGTCTAATAATATAATAGTGAAATATTGTAATGAGGACTCGTGTCATGCTATTTCCGATGTCGAAGCGCAACAAACCACTTCTGAAACTGATGAAACTCACTCACATATAGTTCCAAATTTTAAAGAATCCGACATTTTACCAAATTTGTATACATGCTTAAAGAATGCATCAACCTATAATTATAATGAAATTTACGCATCAACAGTCAATTTTAGTGATGTAAAAAATGAAAATTGTGTGAGCGAGCCTCAAACAAAAAGGTGTGCGGCATTTTCACCTGTTACACCAGTTCCAGAAGTGGATAATAAAGAGATTTTTATATATCCAGCAATACCTGTTTTAAATTTAACGGATGTTATTAAATCCGAGTTTGTTGAGATATATAAAAATGTCAATATTACGACTGAATCAACGGTACAAACAGACAGACATCCGGACAAAGAAAATGAGCAAATTGGTAATTTAATGATTTTATTGGAAGAAAGGAGGGAGACGATCGCACAGACAGACACACTCGCGGACAACGAAAATGAGCAAATTGTTGACTTAACATGTGACGCACAGGCAGACAGACTGGCGGACAACGAAAACGAGCAACTTGTTGACGGTGAACAAACAATTAATTCGATCGGCAAACGGGATGTAGACGGGAACCAAACTATTGATCAGATCGGATCAGAAACGGAAGAATCAACTTTAACCGGTGATTTGACAGTTTTCAATAAAATAAGTATTACAGGGGATGGGAACTGCCTCTTTAGAGCTGTAAGTTTCTTCCTTTATGGGGATCAAGACGGGTTTAAGGAGGTCAGAGCTGAGGCCGTAAAATATATCAGTAAAAATTGGCATATTTTCGAAAAATTTTTATTTTATTTCAATATGGATAGAGATGCATATTGCTCATTAATGGCACAAGATGGGATTTATGGAACATCAATAGAATGTTTGGCCATTTCAGATATTTATAAATTAAACGTTAAAATATACACTAATAATAATGTTCAGCCCACGACTATAAGTTCGATGGAGCACTCAAAAACCATTAATCTTCTTTTTACTGGAGAGCTCACATCTGGCCACTTCAGCTTATTACTAGAAAAATTAGTCGCGGATAAAAATAATAGCAATACTTTAAAAGCTGATTCTTCCCAATTGTCAAAATTTACTACAACTGCCTCCAAATTATTAAATGAAATTACAACTACCCCCAAATTATTAAATGAAATTACAACAGAACCAAAATTAACCTGCAGAAAATTCCACAAAACTGGCGATGTTCCGTACAAGAGTGAGCTTGATAAATTTTTACGAGCTAAACCTAAAAAAAATATATCAAGCAAGGATATGCGACGTAGCTGTGGACTAATGAAATCATTATTCCACAACTACTTGTCCTTAGGTGAGGCTTGTAAAAATTTAAATTTTGTCGGGGAAGTTTTAAATAGGCAGGGAAATCTTCTAACCAAATGCGGAAACCTGCTCTTCGAGTCATGCTTCGAATCAATAGATATATAAAATATTTTTTCCCTTTCCCCCACTTCTTTATTACCCATTTCCCTTACTCCATTTATATCCTCTCCTGGTGGAGTTATTGACTACCTTCCCGCGGTTCCACTGTTTAAACCAAAGTCAACATTTTATTTCCTCAGTATTAAACATGTCCTTCTTGTGCACACTGTGTTTACGCGAGTTTAAGCAAAAGCGAGGTGTAGTGAGACATATCAAAGAAATTTGCTTATCAAATACATACGTCTCAAATCCCGATGATTACATAATTGATGGTGAGTTATTTTTTGTTTAACATTTTCTTTTTATTTATGGGAAATTATTATTTTTAGTTAATAAAAAATTTTTCTCGCAAGAAAAAGTTCGACACTGCCTGGACTGTGATGTCTGCGTCTCAAATGGATGTTGGACTTCTCATTTAAAATCAAATGCTCACAAATTAAAAGCCTGCAAGTTTAGTGAATCTGGTATAGAGATACTAAACAGCGCATTTCAATGCCGCATTATTTCATATAAAATATCTTCCTCAAAGCACTTTGTTGAATTACAAGAATTCCAAGAAAATGTACAGAATATGGTAGTTAAAGTTATTCAACATGAATTGAAGAAACACAATGTCATCAAAATTAATTTGGAGCTGTTTGGATTGTACTATTTACCACATTCTAGAACTTCTGAAATTAAATCTCACAATACAGTTTTCGAAGTTGTAACACAATCTACAAATCTGATAATGGTATATGAAAAATTAATGGGAATAATTCATGGAAAATTTGATGAATTTGCAGAACGCGATTCAGGTGTGTATAAGTTTATACATGTTTCGTTCTCACTAGTTTTTCAAAAACTGTAAATAGTATCAATGAAATTAAAAATATTAAAACTTAACCATTTTATTTTAGGATGGGTTCTGCAACAAATACTTCATCTTGAAGTTAATGTAAATAAGTATAATCCATTGAGGAGTTCATCATACATACCTCTTCCAAGGGAGATTCAATGGAAAAAGGCTGTTGTTAATGTGCAAAATAGTGATCAGTTTTGTTTTGGTTATGCGGTTGTATCAGCTTTTTACCATGGAGATCCCCGAAATCCAGCATCGTATCCGCAGTTTAGGGAGTTATTCAACTTTGAAGGTATAGACTTTCCAGTATCTATTAAAGACATTGCTAAATTTGAAGAATTAAATAATGTATCGATAAATGTTTACGGTTTAGAAGTCGCATATAAGAATGGGAAAAACATTTATGAAGTGATTGGTCCTCTACATTTTTGCAAGGTTAGATCTAATACCCATATAAATTTATTACTATTATCGGAACTAGATGATATGGGTAATACTAAAAATCATTACTGCTATATAAGCGATCTTTCTCGTCTAGTTTCCAGTCAAGTTACTAATCACGAACATAGAAAATATTTTTGTGATGGCTGTTTACAATTTTTTACTACTTTGAATATTCTTAAGCAACACATGCAAAATGATTGCAACTTTGTTAGAAATGATTTTCCTTCAAAAGAGTATATATTAGATAAATTTGGCAATATGGTGCCTGAAAATATATTAAAATTTCAAAACATTGAAAAACAAATGCAAGTTCCATTTGTCGTTTATGCAGACTTTGAATGTACTTTAAAACCTATCCAAAATGATTATGATGAAAATTCGTCACAAACTTACACTTTGAAAAAATTTGAACATATACCACATTCATTTGCTTATTATATTAAATGTTCATTTGATGATGCTGTTTCAAAATTTCATTTATATCGAGGGAGGGATTGTATCAAAAAATTTGTAGAAGATTTAGAATCGGATGTTAAAGCAATATATTCAAAATATTTAAAAAATATTACACCAATGTTAAAACTTACAAATTCTGATAGGGAAATGTTTCACAAGTCAACACATTGTCATATTTGCAAAAAAAGTTTTCTAAACATTTCGGATAAGGTGAAAGATCATTGTCATATCACTGGAAAATTCAGAGGTGCAGCACACTCAGTGTGTAATTTAAATTTCAAAATTCCAAACTTTATTCCAGTCATAATGCATAATTTAAAAAATTATGATAGCCACCTTTTCATAAAATCATTGTGTTTAGATAAGGAGCAAATTGATGTTATTCCTATGAATAAGGAAAAATACATTTCCTTTAGCAAATACCTCTGGGTAGATAAAATAAAATATAAAAATGGAAGAACACGAGATAGGTATTTAAAACTCAGGTTTATTGATTCATATCAGTTTTTGCCATCGTCTTTGGATAACTTATCAAGTATACTTGATGATTCTCAATGTTTAGAAATCAGAAAAGAATTCTCAAATGATTTACAGTTTAAAAATATAAGAAAGAAAGGTATATTTCCTTATTCATATATTGATGATATTTCAAAATTTGATGAAACAAATTTACCAGCTGCAGAATTATTTTATAATGAATTAAAAGATGAACATATTTCAAGTATGGATTATCAACGTGTTAAGGAAATTTGGGATATGTTTCAATGTCAAACACTTGGTGATTATTCGGACATTTATTTAAAATCTGATGTTTTGCTGTTAGCAGATGTTTTTGAAAATTATAGAAACCTTTGTTTAAAAACATACAAACTCGACCCAGCACATTATTTTACTGCACCGGGATTAAGTTGGGATGCCATGTTATTGCACACAGGAGTTGAATTAGAACTTCTTACCGATCCTGACATGCTTCATTTTTTTAAAAAAGGTGTGAGAGGGGGTGTTAGTACTTGCGTACAGCGAAAATCAATTGCAAATAACCCGTTTCTTGTTAATTTTAACCCATTAGAACCCACGAAATATATAATTTATTTGGATGCGACCAATTTATATGGTTATGCAATGAGCCAATATTTACCTCAAAAAAATTTTGTTTGGATATCTGAAGAAGAGATTGATAACATTAAACAAAATATTAGTAATATATCTGATACAGCAGAAACGGGTTATGTTCTTGAAGTCGATTTAGAATATCCCACAGAATTGCATGATGAGCACAATGATCTACCATTCTGTCCTGAAGGTCTAATTCCTCCCAATTCAAAATATTCGAAATTAGTACCAAATTTAAGAAATAAAGAAAAATATGTTATTCATTATATCTATCTAAAACAATGTTTGCGTTTTGGTTTAAAACTTACAAAAATACACAGGGCCATAAAATTCACGCAATCACCATGGCTTAAAGAATATATTGACTTAAATACAAATTTGAGAAATTCTTCAAAAAATAAATTTAATAAAAACTTATATAAGACTAAAAATAATAGCATATATGGCAAAACTATGGAAAATGTGGATAGAAGGGTTGATGTAAAACTGGTATCACATTGGGAGAGAGTTGGTCATAAAATTAATTGTGCAGAGATGTTTATAGCAAAACCTTATTATAAAGATTGCAAAATATTTTCAGAAAATTTAGTAGCTTTACAAATGAATAAAACAAAAATTGAATATAACAAACCTATTTATGCAGGGTTTTCAATATTGGATATTTCTAAGACTGTAATATATAATTTTTTTTATGACTATATTAAGCAAAGGTATGGAGAAAATGTTTCTCTTTTGTACACAGACACCGATTCTCTTATACTGGAAGTTTCAACCGAAAATTTTTACGATGATATGAAACACAACCTAGATAAATTCGACACATCTAACTATAATAAAGCTAATATTTATGATATTCCTCAAAATATTTCTGCGGTTGGTAAATTTAAAGATGAATATGCTGGTGAACCAATCAAAAGTTTTTATGGGACCGGTGCGAAAGCATACTGCGTTGAAACAGAACATAACGTTCTTAAAAAAGCAAAGGGTGTATGTCGCTCATCCATTCAAAAACAATTAACCATTACCGATTACATAAACGTAATTGAACAAAATTCTAAAGTATATTGCACAATGTATGCCTTTAGATCACATTCACATACTATATATACTGAATTAATTCATAAATTGGCCTTGACTGCTGATGATGATAAACGATATTTAATTCCTGGGAGTAGTAAAACTTTAGCTTGGGGTCACCATGACATACAGTTACATGAATTGTGTAAAGCTGTTGATATTGTTAACAAAGATGAATAATGTAATTTATGTAAAATTATTTTATATATAATGAAAAACTATAATAGTTGCAGGTCAGTTGTTAGGTAATCGTTATAGAAAAATGATTGCTAATACTATGTTAGTGTTGTCTGCTCTAATAGGGAATATAATATATGTTAATTATGTTCCGAAAACTCACCTTGCTGAGATTTGTATTAATACAAATAAATCAGATAATAAACCTGAATGTTGTTATGTAATGAAAATAACTAATATAAATGGTAGTACCATGTGGTATCACCAAGTCGATGATAAGTATATATCTTCAACAAGATATTTTAAGATAAAATACATGTATCCTAATAAAACTATAATTAATTCAGAATGGAATGTACTGTCACAACAAAGTGAGATTACTTGCGAATATTTTACCATTTTATACGTAACCCTTTCATGTTTCATCTTAATTTTTGTAATGTATTTATTTACATCATTTTTCTTGTGGAAAATATATAAATTTTTACACTAATAATAATCAATTATAGTAAAAGTAAGTGATATGTAGTGGGAGATCTCTCCGGATGGAGGGGGAAATATGGTATAAAAGAGTAAATATATCTGAACTGGACAGTAGTTGCGACGTTAAAGTTAGAAGTATAAACATGAATACTCCGAACACTATTCACCCTAATAAAGTAAATTCATATTATACTGAAGCATTTTCTCCAAGTTTAACTTCAAACAACATTTTCAATTCTGGTAGTGATAGTGATTTTAAAAACACAAGTGTTTTTCAACAGTGGTTTCATCCTTTAAATAAGTCTATCAATAAATATATATGCATTGGTTTAAGTGTGGAAGATTTTAACCCGTGTATCAAGCTGTCGGGAAATAAAGGAATTTCAATTCTTTTAAGTGAAAGTGAGTGGAGGGAAATCCTGATTTATCAAGGTGTAATAACTAGTAACCTGTTTTCATCAGAAATACGTTGCGAGCCTTTAGAATTCGGAAACATTGGATTACACTTTGAAAAAATTCGAGATGAAATTCTCCTAAAAATTAAAAAAAATGGATTGTACATCTATCTAGGGAGAGAAACAGTTTGCAATTTGTGGCAGTTAATTCCAATGATAGAAAAAAGATTAACTCTTTTTAAAAATCAACAATTTAAACAATATTTTTCAATCTTTAAAAACAATTATGTAAATTGTGAAGGTGACATTGCAAATAAAATATATGAAGTATTAGCTGGGCAGGAAAACACGAGTGAAAATATTTGTGCAATTCTGGAGTTAGCTATTTCACATCCAACCATTCTTGAACGCAAAATCAAACAATTTTAACGATATGAAGAAAGTACAGTTCAATGAGAAGATAAACGAGGTTCATACAATAATCGCTTGGAGTTTCGCTTATAGACAAGCTAGAGAGAATATGTATGAACAATTGGCTAGGGATCGATTCCATTTCAAAAGAAGAATTGAACGCCTTGCTGCAATTTTAAATAAAGTTTTAACTAGGGAACATAGAGATAAAATTTTTTATAAACGTTTCACATGTAACCAATAGATAAAAATAAAAAACAGTTAAATAAATGTAGTGTGTTTTATTTCATATTTAGGAATTACAGCTATAACAAGTATATATTATTTTAGTATTTCAGTTTTCGGAATCCAAGAATTGTGTGACTTATCCATTCCTAACCATTTAACATAAACTTTGTCTCCTTTTCGTCTTAATACTTTTTCAACTAGATACACATCAGGATGTTTCACTTTTTGCAACTCCTCTTCATAAAAACCTCCTTGAATATCATTATTTTTTTCATCTTTCAGTAAATATACTCTAGGGTTAGTTAATTTTACTTCTTTAACTTGGAAAATTTCATTAGACCAATTTGGTGTATACCCTTTTCGAAATGCCTCTCTATATTTACTTATTCGAACAAAATCGTCTTTTTTATATTTTGGGTTTTTGGGATCAAGGGTTTTTGGAAAAGTGTAAATATGTTTTAGAATCTCCTTTTCATTATTTTTATTAACCTTATCAGGTGCTAACCCTATTGTTTTATGCTTTGAATTATTATACCTTAACACAATATCGTTTAAAATCTCTACCCATTTGTAATTTCCCTGTAAGCTAAAATTTTTCCACATATGATTTTTTAATGTTCTATTTACTCTTTCCACAATACTTGCTTTTAAATTTGAGAATGTGCTATAGTGATTAATTTTATATCTATTCATCAACTCTTTAAAATCCTTATTAAAAAATTCTTTTCCCATATCGGTTTGAAGGTTTTTTGGAATATTATTAACTACTTTTAAAATATTATTCATGGCCGAAGTTACGTCTTGCGCAGTTTTTCTTTTAACAGGTTGAGTCCAGACATATTTGGAAAAAGTGTTTATTACTACTAAAATATATCGATACCCTTTATTAAATTTTGCATAGGGTAGCATCTCTACTAAATCAGCTTGCCACAAGTCATTTAATCCTTTAATTATTACACGTCGACGCTTAAAATTTTTTCTAGCTGGTTTATGTAATTCATTAACAACTTCTTCCTTGATGTTAGTTTGCTTACTCATGACTTCTAAATGTTTATTTTTCTATTTCTACACTGCATTTTATTAACAATTCCCCATAAAAATCTTCTAAATGGCTACTTTCAGGACGATGAAAAGAAAGAACATCCCCTTTCTTTAGTTTTAATCCGACAGGGTCAATAACTTTTTTTCCATTAATTTTAAGAAAAATATATTTTTTTGGGTACTCTGCCCCAATTATTGTAGCAGATTCTATAGGAAAAATATAATTAATTCTTTTGTCTTGTAAAAGTTGGTAAACTCCATCTGAGAGATTGTAATTTCCCATAAAAGGTAGCACCAAATTATAATATAATTTCACATCACTGATATCAACAATTTTTAAAACATTTTCCCTACTAAAATTGGGTGACAAGTTACTGTTTATATTATCCCTCCCAAATATGTGGGAGCCAAACTTATCAATAGACATCTTAGCAGTCAACGGTATAATAAACAATACTTCAATTATGACAAGTATTTATCCAATTATTTTTGCTTCTCGTAGTTCTTCTAAAATCGATATTATTTCATTTTGATGACCAGTATGTCCAGCCATTTGCGATGACATCAACAATTTCAATCTATCTATGATTTCGTTTGGATCGTCATAATATACATAATCTAATTTCTTTTTTGATAAATTTAACATAGCTCCCCCCTTTTTTGAACCAAGTCTTGTTGTTCTTTGACGCGTTTGAGGAGGTTGTAATCTCTCCAGGCTAGAGACGCTAGTGATACTTGAAGTGCTGGAAGTACTTCTCGGTTTAATAATTTTGTTTTCTATTAAGTATGGTTTAATAATTGTAAGATACTTTGGATCAGTGGTGCCTTGAATTTGGTCATTAGCATCATAATTTCTCCTGTAAGCATTAGTTCGTGTCAAAATATCCATATAGTTTTTAAGATCGTTCGAGGTGAAACCTTTGGGATCTTGAAAAAACAAAAGTTCATATAGTCCAGGGGTACCATTATATGCCACATTTTTAACTTTAATATTCTCTTTATCAAAATCAAGCAAACTGTCTCCAATTTGCCATTTTTCAGCATCGGCATCATGTCTTAGGCCGTGTGTGTTATCCAGATCTCGCTCGCCTTTAACTGACGCATCAACAAAAGCTCTTACTAGTGGGTGAAATGCTTCAAGATATTCATTGTAGGATGGCAATCTAGTTAGTTCTAAAATTTCGCGTCTTGTATCTTCTAGTGTAGGTTGCAAGGTTGATTCTTCTTGATTTTCTCTAACTGTAGAGCTTAATCTCGGTCTTAACAAAGATCCGTTATCATCTAAAAATGCATCATCACTAGTCTCAAAAACTTCTTCATTTTGTAAAAACGATGGTACATCATATGGCAGATATCTTTGGTAAATATTAGATTTTCTTTTGGTTATTTCCTTTTTTTGTGGCGTAGAAAACAATGGTACTGAGGAAATTTCAGGTTTTATGTGCGCTTCCGTTTTAATGGTTTTAATTAATTCCCGTAAAGGTTGAGTGATCGGTTTGAATTCTTTTTCCTTACGAAATTCAGTCTCAGCAATATCTGATTTTAAAGCATTATATTTTTGTTTAACATCCTTTCTCGTTTTTATTAACTCTTTAATTGCTCTTTCATCCATCTTTATGAAAGTTATGATGTTTACTGAATACCAAAAATTTTAGTAAACTGTTATATACTCTAAAGAAAAATAAAATTATCAAATCCTTTTCTATAACGCCCATCATTTAACGGACAATCTTTATCAATTACGATGAAATCATAATACTTTTGCCAACATAAAGCGCACATATCTTTAAATTCTTGAAATGACATATCACTGTTCACATGGTCGTTATATATATGTTTTAAGTTGGTGGCATCCTGTTGAAAGATAACAAGCAAATTAGCGTTATCTCTTATTAACTGTTTAGGAATAGAAGAATATGTCTGACATAAATAAAAACAGTCGGTATTTTTATGTCGTCCAAAACAAAAATAATCTCTCATAATTGTTTGGTCACAACAAACAATATCATCAAATACAATAACAGAATTTGATTTTATGTCATTAGGTGGTACAATGTCCTCAGCATTTGATGACTCAAAATAACCTATGAATTTTAGCGGAGTTAAAAGGGTTCTTAAATATTCATATTTGGGTTGGTACAGTGATTTCGAATAAACATATACATTTTCAAATCTTAAACCATTAACTTCTGTCAGAAGCGAAATTATTACGTTAGTTTTTCCACAGCCTGAGGGACCTACAATTAAACAGCGTTTACAACTTCCACCAAATAATTCACCATGTTTTCTATACGTATCTTGAGTAAACTCAAAATTTTTTATTGGTAAAGAGATATTTTGCTTTTTAATCTTCATCCTTTCAACATCACTATTTAAATAAGAACATTACAAAATATTACTCATTTTATATATAATGGTTAAACATATTACTTTAAGTAGCAGTCGCGCTAAGAGTGTTAAGAGGAAAGGTAGGGGTGTGGTTAACACCTTGATAGATAAATTACCCATAGAACTCCATTTACCTTCATACAAGTTTTGCGGTCCTGGTACAAAATTAAAGAATAGGCTTGCTCGAGGTGATAAAGGTATTAATCAGTTAGATGAAGCTTGTAAAGAACACGATATAGCATATTCAACATATTCTAATTTAGATCAAAGACATAAAGCAGATCAGGCTTTAGCCAATAAAGCTTTTAAACGATTCAAAGACAAAAATTCTAGTATAGGTGAAAAGTTATCTTCACTGGTTGTGACTGGAATAATGAAAGCTAAAACAAAATTGGGTATGGGTTTGAGGAGAAAAAGAAAACAAAAGCGTAAGAAAGGTGGTCAGATAACTTTTAATAATGCTGTTAAAAAAGCGCGTAAAGGTATCATCGGTAAGAAGTTTAATAATATAAAAAATGCTGTTAGCGCAGCTTTGTCATCCATTAAAAGGGGGAAATTAAAAGTTATAGAACCTAAGCAAAGAATCATTCCAATTCCAAAAACTGGAGGAATTTTACCATTAATACCACTTTTTGCTGGATTATCTGCTTTAGGAGCTTTGAGTGGCGGCGCTGCTGGTATTGCACAAGCAGTGAATTCAGCTAAAAACGCGCAAAAAAAATTAGAAGAAGAAAAGAGACACAATAGGATTATGGAGAAAATATCGATAGGGAAAGGGCTTTATTTAAAACCTTATAAGAAAGGGTGTGGTTTATATTTAAAACCATATCCAAAAAACTGTTAAAACTGCTACCTCGCAAACCTTTAACAAATTTTGATTTAATCAAATATGCAAAATTGCTAAAACTGCCGAATTTTAGAGGAGTTTTTATGAGAACAAATTTACCAACCAAAATAAAAAAATATGAAACGGGTGTTATTAATTTGGATGACAATAGGGGAGAAGGCACACATTGGACTGCCTATATTAAAAGAAATAAACATATAAATTACTTTGATAGTTTCGGTAACCTTAGACCGCCAAAGGAAGTAATAAATTATTTTTTTAGCGATGGTAGCCATAATAACGTAAAATACAACTACAATAGATATCAGTCTTTTGACACTTTTACATGCGGTCAATTATGTTTACAATTTATTTATAATAATGTGTAATTATGTTTATATTTTATTCCACTCGAAACCATCATGTCGTTTACTATTGCTCTTTCTGGTGACTCCGCTGTATTACAGTCAGTATTCCATCCTCCAATCTACTTAGATTCTAACTCCTCATATGTTGTCGGACTAACAAATTTTGAAACTTTTAATGCCATACCAAATATAGATGACACAAATAATAAAGTTTATTTTGGAAAAAATAATGAGTTTTTACAAATTCCACCAGGAAGTTATGAAATAGATGATATTAATAAATATTTACAAAACCAGTTTGAAAAGAAAGGTATTTCATTTCATCTTTATGCAAATAACAACACACTAAAATCATTGATTAAATCCACTACAGATATTATTTTCCAGGAGGGAACAATAGGTACACTTTTAGGGTTTCAAGAGGGCACTATTCCTGGTGATGGAAAACCGAAAATGTCAGAAAATCCTGCAGAGATTATAAAAGTCAATTCTTTATGTATTGATTGCAGTATCGCTGAAGGATCCTATCTGAACGGAAAGCCAGTGCACATTATTCATCAATTCTTTCCTAATGTTAGTCCGGGCTTTAAAATTATAGAAAGTCCTCAAAATATTATTTATTTTCCTGTTACTGTTAACGTAATAGATAAACTTACTGTAAAAATAATAGATCAAAACTTAAAACTTGTTAATTTTCGAAACGAAATTGTTACAATTAGATTACATATAAAACAGCTATAATGGTTATACTATATAATAGGAATGTCTTAGAATGTGATAAATTATTCAGAAACAATAATGTTAAAAGGTATAAGAAGAACAAACATTTAAAATTTAAGATTAGTAGAAAGCCAAACACACAACGGATAACACGTGAAAACAAAATTTTTCTTAAATCCCTGGGTTTAAAGATATTAGTATAACATGGATATCCTAAATGTATCACAAAATATTAACATAGACAATTCAATCACACATTCAGAATTTCATGCTTACGAACCATATTTACCATCAAAATTGGGGAATAATGATGAAATTATCATTCCTATTCATGAAGTAGAAAAATATACGCTTCCTTCCGAAAGCTTTCTTCACATAGAGGGTAAATTAACTAAAGAAGATGGGAAAGTTTCAACAACATTAAAACTTGTTAATAACGGGATAGCTTTTCTTTTTAAGGAAATACGTTATCAGTTAAATGGCGTTACGGTAGACTCGGTTAGAGATGTTGGATTAACTTCAACAATGAAAGGGTATTTATCGTATAACAAAAACGAGTGCAACAAATTAAAAAATGCCGGCTGGTTTCCGGGAGAAGCTTCCAAGGTAGTCGATTCTGCTACAGGGTTATTTAGCGTTTGTATCCCACTTAAATTTTTAATGGGTTTTTTTGAAGATTATAAAAAAATAATATTGAATTCAAAACAAGAACTTATTTTAATTCGAGACAATTCGGACAAAAATGCTACAATAAATACTAATGGGAATGAAAATCCCAAAATTGAACTCACCAAATTAACTTGGAATGTGCCTCACATATCAGTAGCTATCCCACAAGAATTAGCTCTTACGAAACTTATTGATAGAAATACAAACATATTAATTGCATTTAGAAGTTGGGAATTAATAGAATATCCGGAATTAACAAAAACAAGTCGTCACAACTGGCCTGTCAGAACTTCGACTAAGGTGAATACGCCTCGCCATGTAGCACTATGTTTTCAAAAAAATTTGCGAGATAAAGTTACAACAGATATGAGCAGATTTACTGATATTAAATTACGAAACATTAAAGTATATTTAAATTCAGAAAGGTACCCATATAACGATCTATTTTTAGACTTTGATAAAAATAGGTATTCATTATTATATGATATGTTTTCACAATTTCAAAAATCATACTATGGTCTATCACCCGAACCAATTTTTTCCCCAGAGGAATTTAAAGATTATGCACCTATCACCTATATTGACTGTTCACATCAAAAAGATTCAATTGAAAGTGGTCCAATTGTTATGAGAGTAGAATTTGAATTACACAGTGACCTTCAAGATGATGTTTCTGCTTACTGTCTTGTGTTACATGATAAAATATTTAGTTATAATCCACTAACCAAAAGTGTTAAACAACTTTAATAGGCATGCGCAATTATTTCTATATAATAAGTTTATTTCATATACGATTTTTAGTATTCGGTAGATAGTTATGAACACGCAATATTCAAAACTATTAGCCCAACACATTAAGGAATTAAATAAACTAAAGCAATTAATTGACAGCTATTGTTTAAGAAGAAGGATGTTTAGAAAGTTTAAGTATTTGAAGATTTAACTATGAATACTGTTATTGATATTCAAGGATTTAAAATAGAAAATAATGAGTTTATTACAAAGGAGCTAGCAGCATATGATGGATATCATATCACACATTATATTTTTAAGCGACCATTTCAAATGGATCTGCTACCACCAGATTTGCATAAACAGGCTATATGGGTGATGAAAAACCATCACTGCATTCCATGGAACGAAGGATTTACACCGCTACACAAATTTTCCGATATTATTAAATATTTAACACTCAAAAGTGATTTGGTGTACGTAAAAGGAAAGGAGAAGGCTGACATCATTCGCAAATATAGTCACAAGCCTGTTATTGAATTGGATAATCATCCAACTATACAAGCTGATCAACCACATTGCTTTTATCATGCAAAGGACTATTGCATCTGCGCCTTAACTAATGTTTTTAATTTGTATAATCATTTTTTAATGGATGATAAATAAAACATAATAAATTGTATTAAGGTGTTTTATTAAGCAGTTATTTTTTCACTTAAATGAAAACATAGTTTTGCAATATTGATATAAACAATAAACACAATAACAAATAATTCTTTCCCTCTTAGAAGCTTATAGAAAATTCAAACATGTTTTGACGTCCAGAAATCTGTTTCAAGTTAATCTTATCTTGAAATTTTCTTCTAAAATCTTCAGATAGATCTTGACAACGTGATATTCGTTTCCAGTCAACTCTATCTTGAAATTCTTCTATAAACTTTTCAGTAATGTTTTGATTAGCAGAGATCCATTTCCAATTAACCCTATTTTGAAATTTTCTTATGAAGTCTTCAGATAGATTTTGACAAGGAGAAAGCCATTCCCAGTCAACTCTGTTTTGAAATTCTTCTATAAACTTTTCAGACAAACCTTGATATTTATTTTGACAAAGAGAGATCCATTTCCAGTTTACTTTATCTTGAAACTTCCTTATAAAATCTTCAGACAGATTTTGGGAACGGGAAATCCGCTTCCAATTAACTTTGTCTTGGAATTCTTCTATAAACTCTTCACTTAGTTTCTGATATGCAGATATCCATTTCCAGTTAACTTTATCTTGAAATTTTCTTATGAACTCTTCAGATAGTTTTTGACTATGAGAAATTCTCTCCCACTTAACTTTGTCTTGAAATTCTTCCATAAATTTTTCAGACAGCCATTCAAATTTGGATATACGCTTCCAATCAATAAGTCTTCTATTAAGATAGTCAACTACTAATAAATTAGTTGCAGAGCATTCATAAAGCTTCAACAAATCCGATATTTCTAGCTTTTCAAGTATTTCATCGTAAATATAATTATCCATTTTATTTAAGCTAAAGACTCTTTAGAAGTTTACGGCAAAACTGAAATGTGAAGCTTCCTTTCAATCGATATATTATATAGCTTTTCCCCCACCTTTTCACAGCTTAGGGAGGGGGTAAAATAACGCTGACCATCATTAGCCAAATTTATGGAATAATCACTAACATTTCAATATAAATTGGTTTAGTGACATGATTAAAATTGCTAATCCCTATTGCAGCACATAATACATCAAGACCATTACTCTGAGGGGTTGTGTGTAATCTACCTTCTATTACTGAATTCTCATATACCTTTCGAAATTGAGTTCTGCATACTGCATACAATTCTTCATGAACTATGTTGTGAGAAATTGTTCTTAACGATACATATTTAGCTATATTAACAGTCTTTTTTAATTTTCGATGAAAACTAAAATTGTATATATCACCAAACTTGGTGGCACAGTAATTACACATATTTAGCAATGTTTTTAAAAGTCATTAAAATTTATTAAAAAACTTGTTAACTATACAACGATTTAAGTCATCATTTACTTCTTCAACCCCCTTTTCTTTGGTCAAGAATTCTTGGACAAGTGTTACTGGAAATAGTTCTCCATATCCCAAACGATGTAGCTGGTCTACAACAACATTAATACACACAGATCGTTCGGTAAATGTGTCACACATCATAATTCCATTAATACACTTTTGAAAATTCACATGATAATTATTAAAATAGTATGCGTAATAATCTTCCCAATATTTAAAACTCGTACGATCTTCAAAGTATTGATGTTGCAGCTCTGCGTATTCTTCTAATAAATGCAGTCTAGTCAAGTTAACAGCTTTATGAAAGAATATACTAATTTCCGAATTGCAAATACCGCACAGATCCATAACACTAAATATTATTAGTATCTTGTGACAGCGCTGCAGTGGTACTAAAGACGCGACTAATACATGAATGCTCTTAAGCTACGATCCCTTCTCTCACACCCCTCCTATGCATAATTTGGAGTGGGAAATTAGCGCGCCTTGCTGGAAGGGGTCAGATGCTTGAAGGCGGGGTTTAGGTGGGGGCGAGCAATCAGATGCTTGGAGGCGGGGCTTGGGGGCGGGGCTTGGGTGGGGGGTCGACCAATCAAAAAGTGGTGGGGGGTGCAATCTGCTCCGGCTAAGTATATCTACTTATGCGAATCATACGGAATCGGAATCAGCTAATATCCGTATCCATTATCCGAATACGAATCCATTTCTTGACCCGCGCGAAAGCGGTTACAGATCATGTATACGTATGCATGCAACAGACTAAAACATTTTCTATCCGGATACACGGCTAGGTAGGTCGATGCGGTATCGGTATCATACCATTCGAAGTCGAAGTTTAGGAATAAGAAGGCACCGCGTCGCGCCGTTCTCGTTTGAATTCGGTTCGGGTGAGGCGGGACTAGTTTAACCAATGGGTCTCATCTCATATGATACCCGTTACCCCGATAACTATGCCATCTTTTTTTTAGGAAATGTCATTAGAAAGAGAAAGCACAATATCAAATATGCCAAATCGCAGACCGTGTTGTTCGATTCCGATTCCGTTTTCTCTTTGCACTTTGCATTAGTAACCACCCGATGCGAATTTATTTTGATTCCGAATCCGTATTCAAGTTCTCGGCCGGTTCCGGATAATCCGGATTCTTTTAATATTCGGATCCAACGGATTTTTGGATACGAATCCTTACATCACTAATACAGCGTGTCCAGAAACCATTTTAACAAATCGGAAACATTTTATTTTTGTCTTTACAGAAAAAAAGTTATTCTTTATAAAAAGTTCTGCATCGTGAGAAAATCACATTGCGATTCAAAAATTTGATTTAAGACATACAGGGTGGCTCAAAAATGTAAAAGTCCTAATCCACGTGAAGCTAAAAAGACACAAATCCTTATTTAAAGGTAAACTGCCACTGTAAATATAGTAGAGGTAACTTTTATGTTAGTAAATTACGTTTGGAACATACAAGAGGTCCCAAAAATAAAATAAATTTTTAATTATTGACTTTACAAAAAAGGTATCTTCATACAAAGTCAACATTGTGAAAACAGAGCATAATTATTCAAAAACATGATATAGGACAATACAGAGTGGCTTAAAAAGCTGAAAGACTCAATTTACGTAAAGTTAAAGAGACACCAAATCTTTATTTAAAGATAAACTGTATAGGTACTTTTTTGTAAAGTTGATAATAAAAATTGTTTTTATTTTTGGGACCTCCTGTATATTCCAAACCTAATTCACTAACATAAAAAGTTAACACTAGTACATTTGCAGTGGCAGTTTACCCTTAAATAACGATTTTGTGTCTTTTCAGCTTCACATGGATTAGGACTTTTACATTTTTGAGTCACCCTGTATGTTGCAGCGTTCTGGGGTTAAATTGATAAATTTAACTACCCAGAAGTGCTACAAGTGCGCGGCAGCTTTTCGCCAGGAGCATTTATGGGCCGTAGGTTTTTTAATTTTCCCTTTTCCTCTTCTTTGTTTAGGTTTTCCAAGGCACTAGGGCGCCACTGAGTTTTTGTTAAAGAAAAATACGCTTACAGCTTAATAAACTCAGAACTTAAGCTGATATTTGATTTTAAAAAATGTTATAAAATTCTTTGCATGTGTTTTAGCAGGCAATAAAACAAACCATTCCCCAAAATAAAATATATTTACTCTTATTTTAGAAAAGCTTGTCGACAGCTAGAAGGATTTGGTCATTAATAAAATAATACCTACTTGAACATATGGGTAGTAGATACTTAAATTAAATTACAGTATGAAAGGTTATCAAATATTTTTAGTACCATTTTGGCAAGTACAGTTTAGTAAATATAAAATATACACCCTGCTACAAACAGCCTAGTAAAACAGAATAGGTAAATCATCAGGTAACGCAACGAGGGTAGATACCAAAAAAATCATGATTCTTTTCGCTACGCCCTAAAGAAAATGATACAAAACTTACCAAAACAGTTTTATACACTCTATAGGTCAATATTCACTTGATAAGCCGCATGGTACCAAAAAAATATATATACAATTTTATATTCATCAGTAATCAAAAACATAATACGGCAGATTTAAAATAGGGGTAATTACGTAATAATATTACCTCTAAATACTTATTTTTACAAAATTTACATTAGTCCACAGGAGACTTTATACTGCGATGCTTTAAATAAAAGGGATTATGTAATAATAATAAATTCATAAATTAACATTTTATATATGCAGTTATAACCAAAAATCGGCGTACAGGCCTTACCCAGAGACAAAATGGAGTACAATCCACCATAGCACGCGGAACTGAGTGCTTAGGGTGACTATCCTGACGGAGGAGGAAAGCTCTGAAAAGCTACCTTTCTAGATGTGGATCGGCCTGGTCCCAAGGTTGTATCGAGGTGATGCGGCTGGACCACCTGGAGTAAGTACCCCTTCAGACTCTATGGTGTTGACGAAAGAAACTCATGAGAAGCCACATACATAGGGTTGCATCCACCATGAAACATCCTTTCAGTTGTCGAAAATTATTCCTTTACCCGGAAAAAACCCTGTAATACAACAGTACAAATTACTCTAAGAAATTCGGGGAGAATAAAAGCTTTGCTTACCTCATCCCCATTGGAGGGTCACCAAAATGAAAAAACGACCATTGTAACTTTTGTCACAATCACAAACTATAACTAACTTCAATCTATAAAACGAGGGTTATAACTAACGGCCCTCTCTTGCCAAGACTCTTTGGCCAAGATTGTCCCTCACGACCACCTTGTCCTTCCTTAAATTCACCCCAAAAACCTCCCACGGCATCAATTTCTTGCCCCTCACAATTGGAACTCCATGTGTCACATTGGACCAATCAAAGCATTCGACGTCAGCCCGAATGTGCGCCGTTCAAAACTCGGCCTCAACATAATTATATTTTGGTTGTTCCCAAAAGTAAACACGATGTTTTGAAATGGCAATCATATTAGGAAATAAGAAGAAAAGAAACGGAAGATTCTCTGGACGTGCAGACACTGTAGCCTTAGAAAAACAAAGTATTCACTTCGTTAATTAGGATTAGTAATCAATTATTAATTAGTATTTTATTTTAGTTTACAATTAATCAAAATATACTATATACAGTTAAAATGGGAGAAACGTGCTACAAGAATAGGAATTTTTTTATCAGGGCCAGTCGTTACGTAGTTCTTAAAGTACACGCAATGATATAGGTAATATTCTTAGGAAATGCTAAATTAAACAATGAATACAATACTGTAAATTGATCTTTTAGGGTGTATCAACTCAAGTGCAGAAATAAAATTAAAACATTCTGGACCCGCACAACATTGTGGGGTTGAACTATATAGAATAAAATAGGATGCTAAGTTGCATAACCTACATCCTTGTAAAACATAAATGCTTGTTATTTGTGTAAGAAATTAATAATTTAATAAAATAAGTTTTTATGAGATATTTAGTGTTTGCCTTAAAGTAATGTCAAAATTTTCTACAAAATCATCTTCACCATCTTGTCAAGAAAACCAAATGCACTAAAAAGTAATTTCAAAAACAATGTAGCATTTCAAATGCTACACTACCCCCTTCGAAAAATAAAAATATGTTAACTACAGTTAACATATTTTTTATCTCGTACACCAAGTTCTGGGTTGATATCTCACGCGTATCAAAACGTCCTACTGGAGTCACAGTTTGATAAGTCATAATTCGGGTACAGTCACAATTCGGCTATAGTCTTAATCGGTAAAAGTCTACCAAAACTTTAGTGCACGGATAAAACAAAATTTACAACAAGTTACTAGGTATTCAAAGATATTCGACAGTATTCTAGACATTTTCTTTTTTAGAACTACGTAAGATCTGCATTCCTGTTAATTTACAGAGACATCTGAATTAGAACCAAAATATGGTTTTAAATCTTTCACGTGCCAACGACCAGCAGATGTGCCGTCTGCGTTGCGCAATTCATAGACTAAACGAGAGATTCTTTTTTCTACGGTACAAAGAACATATTTAGGGGCTAATTTACCGGAAAACTTATTTGCTGCGTCCGATAAAACTTTGTTGCGTCGCCAAACCCGTTCACCCTGTTCAAAACTAGCATCTCGCTTCCGGAGGTTATAAGACTTGGCATAGCGTCTATACGCATCGTGCAACCGTTTTCGAACTTCTTCGAAAATATCCGATAAATTTTTAACATCGCCGACGTACTCGTCGCGATCTCCGGCAGTAATCTCTATACCTTCGGTAGAAGTTATATCCCCGTAGTAACGACCAGAAATAGCTACATAACGACCGTAATTTAAAAACGCTGGTGAGTAACCAGTCACTTCGTGTTTGGCGGTATTAATGGCATGTCTAATTTTGGGTAATTCTTTATCCCAGTCTTTATGTTCTTCAATGTAACAACGGATTGCGGTTCCGACAGTTTTATTATTTCGCTCGACGAAATTACAGTGGGGGGAATATTTAGGGCTATACCAAATTTTTTGAACATTGTATTGCTGAGAAAGCTTTTTAAACTCCGAACCGGCAAATTGTGAACCATTGTCACACAATATAAATTGAGGAACGCCTCTCTCAAGAAAAACTTCTTCTTCGATAAATTTTATTACACTCTTAGCTGTAGCTTGTCTAATCGGATGAAGGAGAGTATATTTAGTAAACCAGTCTCCCACGACGAGTAAATAAGCATTACCCTTGGAAGACCGGGGAAAAGGTCCCATTAAATCTACGGCAATAATTTGCCAAGGAAATTGTACGGATTTCTCAGCACCCATAAAACCCATACGCGGACTGTTAGCTAATTTTTGTGAAGAACACACCTTACAAGCTTTAACATACCGCAAAATATCTTTTCTCATTCGCGGCCAATAATAATTATCTTGAACTCTACCTAAAGTTTTAAAGAAACCAAAATGTCCAGAAGTAGGTGGATCATGACAAGAACTAACTATTTTATTACGCAAGTACTTTGGAACTAAAGTTTTCCACTCGTTTATATTAGTCTTTACTTTAGATCTAGACAAAATAAGCTTATAAATTATATTATTTTCTACCTTAAAATGAGGGTAAGAATCGGGGCTTTTAACTATTTTTTCTTTCAACGTAATATACCACGGATCTAGCTGTTCTAAGGAAACGTCTATTAAGGATACTTGTGGAATCCTGCTTAAAGCATCAGGGACTACATTAAAACGTCCTTTTCTATGAATTAAATCAAAATTGTACTGGCGCAATTTCATCGCCCATCGTGCAAGTCTTCCCGTAGGATTTTTTAGGTTATTCAGATAAAGTAAAGAGTAATGATCGGTTATTACTGTAAACCTAACACCCTCTATCCACGGTCGAAAACGCTCTAAATTAAATAACAAGGCTAGACATTCCTTTTCGGTTACTGTATAATTACGCTCAGTTCTAGTAAGAGAACGACTCGCGTACGCGATAACCCGTTCTTCACCGTCTAAAATTTGGGTAAGCACACCGCCTAAACCCGTATCACTAGCGTCGCTTTGAACAGTAAAAGGCTTAGTAAAATCAGGTTGACATAAAACTGGAGCAGACACCAAGGCTTGCTTAATTCTCGTAAAAGCCTCCTCTGCTTCATTCGTCCACTTAATAGGCTCTCTTTTTTTCTTACCACGTAATAAATCGTTAATAGGAGAAGTCAAAGTAGAAAAGTCTTTAATAAAACGACGGTACCACGAACATAGTCCAATAAATCGTTTAATTTCGGTACTATTCGTAGGACGCGGGTAATTTATCATACTAGAAATTTTCTCAGGATCGGTACGTAACCCGTTTGCGCCTACAACATAACCAAGAAATTTAAGGGTAGTTTTAAAAAATTCACATTTCTCTATACTAATAGTCAAGTTTGCGTCTTTAAGACGATTCTTTACTTCTCTTAACAAAGATAAATGCTCTTCAAAAGTAGACCCTAACACTATTATATCGTCAAGATAGGTAAATATTTTAGGCTCGAAACGTGGCCCAAAAATTTTGTCAACTAAACGTTGCTGTACTTGCGCAGCATTACAAAGTCCAAACGGAACAACTTTAAATTGAAAAAGACCTCGACCGGTGACACTAAATGCGGTTTTTTCGCGTGACTTTTCGTCTAACGGTATTTGCCAAAACGCCTTGCGTAAATCTATAGTCGATATAAATTTTGCGTCCCTTAACATATTCAAAATACGGTCGATACTAGGCAAAGGGTAGGAATCGTGACGCGTCTGCGCGTTAAGCATGCGCCCATCATAGCACAGTCTATGAGAACCATTTGATTTTTTCACAAGTAAAACCGGTGCACAATAAGGGCTATTTGAAGGTTCGACAACATCTAAATTTAACATCTCGTCTAGCTCCTTATTTAAAATTTCTGACATATAAGGTGACATAAGGTATTGTTTTTTCTTAAATGGCTTTGCGTCGCCAGTATCTATTGTCATAGTAATTTTATCTGTACGCCCCAAACGCGTTTCACTAGAAATTTCTTGAAAAGAATCGATACATTTTTGAGCGGCTGCTCTTTGCTCAAACTCTAGTTCATCTAAAGTCACCAAATAATTTAAATTAGTTTGATTCGTGCTTGATGTGCTAGTTAAATTATTCTGAGTATTCCATGTATTATTTCTAAAGTCCAATAATAGTGAAAATTGGCGTGCAAAATCGCTACCGAAAATAAACCCATGGCGTATTGAAGGTACAACTAATGCCCTAACTACACGACATTCATCGCTAATCACCACTGGTAAATCAACCAGGCCTATCACTTTTTGCGGCGAGCCGTCTGCAACGGAAATATTTTTTACACTCGCTGGGTTTATTTTAATTTTAAACTGATCTAAAATGTTTTGACCGCTAGCACCGATAATTGACGACGTTGCGCCGGAATCGAAAAGAGCAATTACTTCGGTATCAAATATTTTTACTGAAATATAAGGTCTATTGTCAAAATTTCTTTTTTCCAACATTGGAGAAATTTCATTCCTCCCTACGGGAAATTTTAAGTTATGATAAAAGTTTTTAAAGAATTCTATATATTTAGTTTGTTCAACAGTAGGGTAGCTTTTATTTTTAATTTTGGCCTGTTTATTTGCGACATAGTTTCGGCCGTAACGTATGCCGCTACGATTTAGTTTTTTGAACACCTGGTACAAGTTTTAATAGTAAAATTGGCAGCGCCACAACCAAAACAAAATTTATTTCTCTTGGCTTTGTAATTGGAGAAAACATGACCTAATTTATTACAATTCCAACATTTTACTTTACTGTTTCCTGAGGAGGAATTTTGTGTCGAAACGTGGCGTTCAAAAACACGAGACGGAAAATTTGAAATATTTTGTCTATTCCTATTGCCTGAATTATTGTTATTATCCGTATTAATTTCACAGAGTTGAGAGGAAGAACGAGAAACAGAACAACGATTTTTATTTTTTATGTAATTAGCCTCCTCTAAACGTTTAACTAAATTTACCAATTCTTGAACGGAATCAATAGTACATAAAGCTAGCTGAGTAATATGTTCGGCTAAAAGGTTTTGTTTTAAAATTTTAACTTTAGTTGTTTCACATGGGGTTCTGCTTAGTCTCGAAAAAAGATTTTCTAGCTGAGCTACAAAAATTATGACCGACTCATCTTTGCGTTGCTTGCGCGATTTTATTTGTTCCCAAATTTCGTCTTCTACACACGGCGATAGAAAGTCTCTTTTTATCCTTTCTAATAAATCGGGCCAATTTAAAACAGAGCTCTTTATGCTACGGTACCAAACAAAAGCATCGCCCACAAACAATTCAACAGCCGATTTAAATAAATCGTCTTCAGAAACACCCCGCGCGTCCGCGACTTCAGTTATGCGTTCAATAAAATTATACACGGCTTTTGGATCCCCGTTAAATTTAACATTCCAATCTGAAAGTAAAATCTGTTTATTTTGACACGTTATTATAGGGGGCGGAACATTTACTATTGATGGTCTAGGAAAACTTTGGTTACTTGTGTTCGCGGTATCAGTAATAATTATTCTAGCATGTACATCTGCATCTAATTGAAGGCATGTTGCGTACGTTTCTTCTTTATAAAGTTTTACGTCTTCGATATCATCCCCTTCGGTAGGAATTTTAAGTCTAAGAACGCGGTTCGTAACATGAGCAATTCGTGATTTTATTCTAGCTAGAAGCGTATCTTCGGGATTGCCTTCGAAATCTAAGATAAGACCGGTTATATCGACAACCGTTGCGTTAATAGCATCGCGTTCTGTGTCAAAATCACTTATATAATTATCTAAATCAATTTTATCAGCTCCTTGGGCTTCTTTCTGCAAGAGTCTAGCTAAAATTTTAATTTTTTCGGAACGTTCTTTTCTACTTCTAACACCACGAATATTCAATTCATAATCAATCTCAGGCAACAAAAGATGTCTAGGGGAAAATTGGTAATCCATTTCTATAAATATTTTCGGTACTATATTATTTGTATTCTAAATAAAATATTTCATAAATATCTAGTCAAAATCGCAAAGGAATGTATGTGTACCACAAAAAAAGGAATTTCCAACAGTATAAAAAGAGTAGGTAAAAATATCAAGAATTTTGTTATCATTCGTAGATAAGAATAAGTTTGTTTATGCTACCAAACACATGCAACTTGAGAAAATAAAATTTACTTAAATGCCTGGAATTAAAAAATAGTTTAATATTAAATAATTTTTAACGTTCTTAGTTTGGAAAATGGAAAATTCGGAGCCTCACGTTACTGGGCGCTATTTAACTTGCAGCGTTCTGGGGTTAAATTGATAAATTTAACTACCCAGAAGTGCTACAAGTGCGCGGCAGCTTTTCGCCAGGAGCATTTATGGGCCGTAGGTTTTTTAATTTTCCCTTTTCCTCTTCTTTGTTTAGGTTTTCCAAGGCACTAGGGCGCCACTGAGTTTTTGTTAAAGAAAAATACGCTTACAGCTTAATAAACTCAGAACTTAAGCTGATATTTGATTTTAAAAAATGTTATAAAATTCTTTGCATGTGTTTTAGCAGGCAATAAAACAAACCATTCCCCAAAATAAAATATATTTACTCTTATTTTAGAAAAGCTTGTCGACAGCTAGAAGGATTTGGTCATTAATAAAATAATACCTACTTGAACATATGGGTAGTAGATACTTAAATTAAATTACAGTATGAAAGGTTATCAAATATTTTTAGTACCATTTTGGCAAGTACAGTTTAGTAAATATAAAATATACACCCTGCTACAAACAGCCTAGTAAAACAGAATAGGTAAATCATCAGGTAACGCAACGAGGGTAGATACCAAAAAAAATCATGATTCTTTTCGCTACGCCCTAAAGAAAATGATACAAAACTTACCAAAACAGTTTTATACACTCTATAGGTCAATATTCACTTGATAAGCCGCATGGTACCAAAAAAATATATATACAATTTTATATTCATCAGTAATCAAAAACATAATACGGCAGATTTAAAATAGGGGTAATTACGTAATAATATTACCTCTAAATACTTATTTTTACAAAATTTACATTAGTCCACAGGAGACTTTATACTGCGATGCTTTAAATAAAAGGGATTATGTAATAATAATAAATTCATAAATTAACATTTTATATATGCAGTTATAACCAAAAATCGGCGTACAGGCCTTACCCAGAGACAAAATGGAGTACAATCCACCATAGCACGCGGAACTGAGTGCTTAGGGTGACTATCCTGACGGAGGAGGAAAGCTCTGAAAAGCTACCTTTCTAGATGTGGATCGGCCTGGTCCCAAGGTTGTATCGAGGTGATGCGGCTGGACCACCTGGAGTAAGTACCCCTTCAGACTCTATGGTGTTGACGAAAGAAACTCATGAGAAGCCACATACATAGGGTTGCATCCACCATGAAACATCCTTTCAGTTGTCGAAAATTATTCCTTTACCCGGAAAAAACCCTGTAATACAACAGTACAAATTACTCTAAGAAATTCGGGGAGAATAAAAGCTTTGCTTACCTCATCCCCATTGGAGGGTCACCAAAATGAAAAAACGACCATTGTGACTTTTGTCACAATCACAAACTATAACTAACTTCAATCTATAAAACGAGGGTTATAACTAACGGCCCTCTCTTGCCAAGACTCTTTGGCCAAGATTGTCCCTCACGACCACCTTGTCCTTCCTTAAATTCACCCCAAAAACCTCCCACGGCATCAATTTCTTGCCCCTCACAATTGGAACTCGATGTGTCACATTGGACCAATCAAAGCATTCGACGTCAGCCCGAATGTGCGCCGTTCAAAACTCGGCCTCAACATAATTATATTTTGGTTGTTCCCAAAAGTAAACACGATGTTTTGAAATGGCAATCATATTAGGAAATAAGAAGAAAAGAAACGGAAGATTCTCTGGACGTGCAGACACTGTAGCCTTAGAAAAACAAAGTATTCACTTCGTTAATTAGGATTAGTAATCAATTATTAATTAGTATTTTATTTTAGTTTACAATTAATCAAAATATACTATATACAGTTAAAATGGGAGAAACGTGCTACAAGAATAGGAATTTTTTTATCAGGGCCAGTCGTTACGTAGTTCTTAAAGTACACGCAATGATATAGGTAATATTCTTAGGAAATGCTAAATTAAACAATGAATACAATACTGTAAATTGATCTTTTAGGGTGTATCAACTCAAGTGCAGAAATAAAATTAAAACATTCTGGACCCGCACAACATTGTGGGGTTGAACTATATAGAATAAAATAGGATGCTAAGTTGCATAACCTACATCCTTGTAAAACATAAATGCTTGTTATTTGTGTAAGAAATTAATAATTTAATAAAATAAGTTTTTATGAGATATTTAGTGTTTGCCTTAAAGTAATGTCAAAATTTTCTACAAAATCATCTTCACCATCTTGTCAAGAAAACCAAATGCACTAAAAAGTAATTTCAAAAACAATGTAGCATTTCAAATGCTACACTGTCTGAGATCAAATTTTCGAATGGCTATTCTATTTTCTCACCATGTAGAACTTTTTATGAGGGATTATCTTTTTTGTAAAGTCAAAAATAAAAAACGTTTCGCATTTGTTTAGATGGTTTCTGGACACGCTGTATAACTAATCGAAATTTGAGCAAAACGCCGTAGTTCTGGAAGAAAAAAAACGCTTACTGCGCAGTTTGCACAAATTAAAAGAAAACTTATTTTTAACAACACTTCATTTATTTTTTAGTTCACCCCTATACAACGCAAACATTTTGACATTGAACAAAAAACAGTTTATTAGGTAAAACTCTACACAAAAAGGGCTTTCAATTCCCAAAAAGCCCGACAAAGTCTATTAATCCATTTTCCAGCTACAGCGTTTTAAAAATGACGCTACCAAAATTTGTATGCTTTTTTTGTTTTCTCCTGTATTTTTCGCCAGAGACTATTAATCTAAATTCCGGCGAATACGTCTGGAGATATTGATACCAGCTTACTAACGTGCTATGTCGGAACGACCAAAAAAAATTATTGGCAATATGGCACACACCTAAACTTTTAGTAGCTTTACATTACCTTATTAATTACCCTGTATAGCATGAAAATGTCACTTCCATTGCAAAATCACTTCTTGATGCTTAATTTGGGAAAGACGAGCTATCAATATCCGAAAACCGCTCTCAAAAGAGTTAAGTTTTTAAAAATTTGAAAAGTCGGGTAAAAATCGCTTTTGCTGATTTTTTTGTTGACCAGTTTAGTTCAAAAGTGTATTTTTTAACTTTTTATTGAATTTGTCTTCTTACCGTCGTAGATATAAGTATATACCTCGTTAATACTTCATTTCTGTAACCGAACTTTTCTTGTCAACTTACTGTATTTTAAAACTTCTTTGAAATATGAGCAAGAACTGCGTAATATAAATCGGTCAGCACTGGAGGCACCGGAGATATATCACATATAGAAATTATTTCCAGTAAAATCAGCTATGCCCTTAGAAAGCCTTCGAAACAAACAATAATGTTAGTAAATATACCAAAAATAATAAAAACAAAACAAATAAAGATTAAAAACGCAGTGGTTATAAATTAAATTGTGGTTCATGTGAAAAAAGTTAGGCCAAAGAGGACATAACTTCAAAATTCGCATTTAAGCACATAAACGAGACTTTTTAAATGAAAAACATAATTCAGCATATTATTATGCAACCCATCTTTTGACGTATAATAATGATTTTAATGAAGATTTTAAAGTTAAAAATATAGAAAATAAAGGTAAAAAACTTTCCATGTTTCCAAGTCGGGTAAAAATCGCTTTTGCTGATTTTTTTGTTGACCAGTTTAGTTCAAAAGTGTATTTTTTAACTTTTTATTGAATTTGTCTTCTTACCGTCGTAGATATAAGTATATACCTCGTTAATACTTCATTTCTGTAACCGAACTTTTCTTGTCAACTTACTGTATTTTAAAACTTCTTTGAAATATGAGCAAGAACTGCGTAATATAAATCGGTCAGCACTGGAGGCACCGGAGATATATCACATATAGAAATTATTTCCAGTAAAATCAGCTATGCCCTTAGAAAGCCTTCGAAACAAACAATAATGTTAGTAAATATACCAAAAATAATAAAAACAAAACAAATAAAGATCAAAAACGCAGTGGTTATAAATTAAATTGTGGTTCATGTGAAAAAAGTTAGGCCAAAGAGGACATAACTTCAAAATTCGCATTTAAGCACATAAACGAGACTTTTTAAATGAAAAACATAATTCAGCATATTATTATGCAACCCATCTTTTGACGTATAATAATGATTTTAATGAAGATTTTAAAGTGAAAAATATAGAAAATAAAGGTAAAAAACTTTCCATGTTAGAATTCTTAGAAATTAACGAACTAAAAAAGAAAAACCAAATCTTAAATGACCAACAATTCACCATTATTAAACTTAATTTAATAAGTTGTTTTATTTGTTCTTGTTGTGTTATTAGTCAATAATTTTGTTATGAATATTAGCAATAAAATTCACATGAATAAAAATATATCACTGTAAAATTGTGTTAATTAGATAACCAAAATTAGGTACAAAACTATTTAAGAACATTTCTCATTTGTAAGTTTGTTAGTCGCATTTGACGAAGTAGCAGTGCTACGAAACATGCCATGCATTTTTTAAATAAAAAAGTGAAAATCTTTCACAGTTTTCTCCTAGTGTAGAAGAATATTTGTATAATATTGTTTGGCCACCCGGTATACAATTACAGTATGTCACTTCCTCCATAGGTCCAATATGCTTGAATATTCCCACTCATGTCGGGTCTTTAAAAAAAAGTGTACTTATTTTAAAGAAAAAAACATTATTATGAAAAACTCATATCATTCCTTTCAACTTTTCTCTCTTTCCTCTCTTTATAACCCAACACATAGAGATTTAAACGATTATTAAAATCAAGAAAAGAATATAATAACGGCGATCTAAACAATGTTGCCAGTTTCAGAGGGCTTCTTATAATGCGCAAGACATACTGGGCTGGCTAAAATCGGTGTCATATATTAAGTACATATGCTGCTAAAGTCAATCTCCCCCTACTGGCAAGTCGTTTGAACTAAAGGTACATGTTTTGAGATAATGTATCGATTTTATGAAGCCCCACAAAATTTTCTGAAATTCGCGTGGTAGTATATATATGGCATGGTTGTGCTTAATACATGCTAATTTTTTAAGAAGCCCGAACCGGGCTTCCTAAAACCACTGTGGGCTTCCTAGCACCTGCAGAACATGGTATTTTTGGCTTCTTAAAGGTGGTTTATATGTATATATATATATATATATATATATATATATATATATATATATATATATATATATATATATATATATGTATATATATGTATATATATGTATATATATATATATATATATATATATATATATATATATATATATATATATATATATATATATATATATATATATATATATATATATATATATATATATATATATATATATATATATATATATATATATATATATATATATAAATTATATATTAAATAAATAAACTGAAAAACATGCAAGAACTTTTGTTATTTATCATAATGAAAAACGGCTAACTCCGTAAAATACGTATACCTTTGTTACTTTCTCAACATGAAGACCTGCTATCTCCAAAATTTGCCTAGTAAAAGTAAAATAATGTAAAAAAGGACTTTTTTCATTTTTCAGTAAGTGTGATTATTGCCTATCAATAATATAACGCAAAATTTTCATTTATAACAAGTATATTAATTTATCTAGGCGGTTTTAATGCTCTCCTGTAAAATTGGTTAAAATGGAGTTTGCAGGTTAACACTTTTCACCGACGATATTAATTGAACGTTAACGATAAACGTATATGTTGCCAACCATGTAATGAAACATAAAAACAATGAGGATTATTTTCTTTGATTCTGGTCTGGGTGACCTCCTGCTATCGCGATTTCTGGGCCCTTACCTTTCATCTAGGCAGGCTTACACCCAGGGTGGCTGAAGAACAGACCACATTTTGACCAGAATCAAAGAGAGACTTTATATCCAAAACGTTCGGAAAGGATGGGTATGATGTAGTGGCTCGCGCCAACTAGTTCACCCAGTGTTGCTCCAAAAATGTTTGGCTGCTATAATATGAGCACATGTGCTAATATTTTGGACCCGAATTTCGG